>VYZV01000118.1:1280-33028 GCA_013401275.1 Pandion haliaetus
GGGGGGGGGCGGTGGATTTGCTGTTAAAAACTAAAGGAAGAAAAGCGTGCCACATTCATTCCTGCCTTACAGCTTGTACTGGAAATCGCAGCCCCTCGGCAGATTAGTGACCCACAGATGCACTAAATTTTAAGTTTGGATTTTAATTTCTTCAGTGTCCCACCGAGTTTTCTTGAAGGGATTAATATAAATGACCTTTTTACCATCTGCGGGGTTGACGCTGATGCCTGTCACACGTTCTGTCAGCCACGGGAGGGGACCAGAGCCGCCAGGTCAGACGGCTCAGGCCCAATCCTGACAGTGTCGGCAGGTATCTCCCTTCGCTCTCCCACTAATGCTTTTGGAGTTGAAGTACCTGTGCCCTACCCCACTCGTTTCCAAGTGCCCGTGCAATGAGCTGTATATGTAACAGATCGGTGTTTCAGATACCTCTAGTATTATTTTTCAATTTTTTTCAGGAGTTTTGTAGAAATTATTAATGATTTTAGCTGAAAAGAGTTAACCGAGTGAGGAACAGTTCATCCTCCTTTCCTTCCTTCTTCTCAGAGTCTTCCCTCTATCCACCCTACTCTTTGTTTATCTGTCCTTTCCCATCCAATTTGGGGGAGGATTTCTACCCCTGGGTTCCCTTCTGCCTTTTTATCCAGGTTGTCCCACTGCCGTGGAGTTCAGCTCCAGCATGCCTCACTTTCCATCTCCCTGGGCCTTATTTCCCTACCTCACTAAGCCTCTTTTTATTCCATATTCCCTTCTTCAGATCATCCTTAAAGGAGAAAAAGGCTGGAGCTGGGATATAAAGCAGTCTTCTAGGAGTACTGCCAGAACCGATCTGTTACTCTGCTGCTGCTGCTGCTGTTGCTGTTCTGCTGTGTCATGGGAAGAGAGTTACCTAGCCACACCAGCCCTCGGAAACGGCACCTCAGGCAGAGCCGCTTGCTGCAAACCCAAGCCGTGTTTTACAAAGCTGAAGGGTAAGTTTGCCTGGCACAGGATTTAGGCTGGAAGGAGAAGGCATCTCTCCCTTTCTGGGCTCTGACAGGGAGATCGGTGCACAGTGTTGGGAGATTCGCAGGAGGCAGAGCGGCAGCAGCAGCAGTGACAGCGCATCGTCACACTGCTTTATTTCATTTTGTCAAGCCAAGATGTTTTAGGTTAGAGCTGAGCAGAAAAGCAAAATGATGCAATTCTGTAAAAAGGGTGCTTTTTCCCAAATTTGCTTTAAATTCTTGCAAGGAGGTCTTGCGCTAAGAAAGAGCAGGGATTCTGCCTCCTCTTAGAAAAATGTCGTTAGTTACAAAATCTTTACGATCTTGGCTCCTTCCACCTGAGCCTGTTTCCTTCAAAAACGTACTTTGAAAAATGTAAGGCTTAAAGATGACTCCTCTCTCTCTCCCCTCCCAAGTTTATGTTCCTTGGAAAGGCCTGAAGAAGCCTAAGGCTATGTCTGCCTGTGAATGAAAAAGGTTTGAATAAACACCGGCATGCACATACACGTGCATATACACGCGCACGCACAGGATTTAAAGCATCCCATTGAAGTGTACATATAGGAAAATCTTTCATCATGTGACAGGCTTTAATATCTGCCTTAAAATTAATCCCTAACTGATGGACTCTGTTTTTGTCTTGTGGCAGATCACAGGAGGCTCAATAGCTGGGGTTCCTGTGCAGGTTTATAAAACTGCCAAATAAAATCCTCCGTTTGCTGTTGGATTAATTTGCTGTGTTTTCGGAGCAGCTACCTGGAAAATGCTCATCTTGTGAAAGCAAGTAAGAGAACTTTATAGGGCTCCAGTCCTATTTTTCCACAATAAAAAAAAGACCCTTGTGATGGAGTCAGGACAAGATCCGATGCTATTCCACAAGGAAATGGTTAAAGGGCCCGGCAGAGTTCTTCAGTTCCTCTGTCAGAGATAACACTCCTGGGTTTTATTACAGCTTGAGCTTTGGAGATGGTCCTGCTTACTCGTCAATGTTGTCTTTGCTTCTTTTTTGTTCTTTTTTGTCACTGAAACTGAATCTTCTTGTTTCGCTTCTCTTTCTAAGTCGTTTTACTCTTTAGTTCCCATGTGTTAGAGAGTGCAGTTTCATTTAGACTCTCGACAGAAGAGAAGAAAGCCTGATGCCAGAAAGAAATTTGCGGTAATATATGTCCTTTGCCACTCACACGAAAACATTGCTACTCAAACAGATCTAGGTATAAACAATGCTGACGGGCCCTCAAAATCAAAACCAAATTGTGAAATTGAGGCAAATAGCCCAGAGAACCTGAAATGTTCTGGTTTCTAAAACACTGGCTGCTGTCAAAAATAGGGTAAAATAAAGCTTTGTTTACATGTAGAGCAGAGTGTTTGTTGATTGAGTTTCTAAGGTGATGTAGCAGGAAATACCGATCTTAGGAAAAATTACATGAACGAAGCATGAAACTATAATTCAGCAGCTATTTGTCATCTGATAATAGAAAAAAAAAGATATTTAAAAAGCAATGAGAGGTGTTCATTGAACTTTTTCCCTCCCTTGCCAGCAAATATAAAGGCAGCCTCTTACCTGCTCTGTTCCTGTATATAACTATTTGCAAGAGCAGAGCTACATCATTTATCAGGAGGAATGTTTCCGTCGGATGCAAATACCTACAATAGCTGTTGTTTCTACGTCTTGTCACAGACGAGATTGATGCTCGAGCAAGGTTATAATGTACCTGCATTTTCTCCAGATTGGTGCCAAGCTTGCTGAGTCATTTTCCCTGTTCCCATTCTGCAGTCGGCTGCTTGCTTGCTTTTCCCTTTTATTTGTGTGGGTCGTAAACTCAGCAACAAATGAGAATAAATGCTTATATTTCTTTAGGCTGCCTCCCTAAGGAAATAAAGGTTCTGCTGTGCTGCTTTTCTGTTCACGTATGTGTCCATTCCTCTCTCCCAAGAGCTTCTGAACCCGTTAATGAATTCTGGATGAATTTGGGAGAAAGCAGATATTTCAAAGACAGTTATATTCCTGCAAGTTGCACACCCGGACAGGAGGGAGAGAACTGGATCAGAAACTGAAGCAGAACTTAAGCCATAAGGCATCAGGGCTGGAAGCCACCTTCCAGCCACCCAACCCAGATGTACAAGCCAATTAATCTATACGTAGCTACGCCGAGCTACAGCGCTGCCGTATCCTGCCTAGTATAGTTTTCACGGGCGGGCAAGGGATATCGTGGAGAAGCAGAGGAACCAGGATAGTTCAGGGAACATGTAGTTTTCAAAGCAAAACAGTAGAGGAATTTAAGGAATATCACCATACGCAAGGGAAAAGTTAGTACCTGGAATGCCTCTATGTAGTTTTGGGGAGCAATCCAGCTTTTGTGTCACTCCCAAAGCAAACCGTGGCAGAGAAGCCAGGTCGGGCTGTTCTTAGAGCTAGTACAGCTTGTCAGTCTAGTGCTCCGTTGGTCTTGAACTAAAGCTATAGGTTTTATGCGATCCCCCATCCGCACCTCTTCCAAATACAGTCGGTAGATGCGTTGCTGCCGAGATGCCTACATCAGCAAGTGAAGAGCAGTCTCAACCACAGGCCCGAGCCTGCTGAGTCCTACAGCCCCACTCTCCCATCTACCTTTCTGGCGTAGCCTCGCCATAGCTGAGGCTCAGAGTTGGCTTATGCTTGAGAAGAACCAAGCCTGGGGTGTCTCCTCATGGACAGAAAGCAAACGTGCTGAGTTTGTACCTTGGCTGGAGCCCTCCCGACTGCCTCACTGAGGTTATGGCATGGGAGAGCTCTAGCCCTGCATCTTCGCCTCGAGGTGTGCTGGGAGGCAAACACAGGGAGGATGGTCAGGTCAAGGCCGGAGGACAGGATCAGACCCATTCTTACCTGAGAGCAAAGGCTTAATTTTTATGTGCTTTCTCTACCAACTGCACCTTACTTGGACCAGCCACTGCAGGACAGATATCCTAATGCTACGCATAACACAAGCTCTCATCTCAATTGCAATTAGTTTGATGCAACAGTTTCAGCGTGACAAACTGCAAGCTAAAAAAAGCTGTGCCTTCATATGCATAACTGGATGTACAAAATATGTATTGTGTGTCACCTCCCTTATGTCCCATATTTGTTCCTGCAGCAGTCACAAGTGGCATACGCTCCAGCAATACCACACAGTCCAAATGGACTCCTAGAAATATAGGAATGATCTGGCACTGGTACTCTTTGAAATGAAGGTGTTAGTTGTTCTACCATGAGGTGCTGCATATGGACCTCTTCCAGAAGGAAGACTTTTACATGTAAGTTAAGATTCATTAACCTCTGATGATTAATCTATAAAATTGGAGGCAGCCTCCCTATCAAGGAGCACGTTATTATCTCTGTTACAGCTGCTAGACACCAACTGAGATCAGGGGCCTTGTTTTCCTGGGCACTATATAGTCATACCTGAGGAGATAACCTCTGCCTTGAAGGGCTTACAAAGCAAAAAGACAAAAGAGTGAGCAATATAAATCTCAGGCAGAACACGGTGACCTTTTGCAAATGTCAAGTTAATACCATGATCTGGAAGTGGAAGGGGTTTATCAGAAGGCAGATGGGTCAACAGGGATGGGAGCACGCGGGGTTGGGGGGTGAGACGAAGGAAAAGCCATAGAAGAAGCTGCGTGGTATGAGATGGAGAGGAAGCACGTGCGGAACATTACATAGTCAATCAGCACATCCAGGATAAAAAGCAGGAGGGAAAAAAGAGTCTGATGACCCTGTCCACAACTCACAGTACAACCTACCTGTAGCCTCTTCCCCAAAGCCGCGCAGCCTGGAGAGGGGAGATGGAGGAGGCAGGGGGTGGACAGCATGGTTCCTCCTACGTGCTGATTCCGCACAGGCAGCTGGAGGTGTGATAACCCTGTTTTGGGGGTTGTTTCTCTCTGTGGCTCAGCCTCCTGCAGCTGTGTTTGTTGCAGCTGAGCCTCGGCGTTGGAGTGAGACGTAGTTCAGCGCTCTAAGTCCAGGGCAGCACATAATTGAATATTAACAGGAACAGCTCCAGGAGCAACTGGGACTCAGGAAGTCACAATTCCTTCTCTGCTGCTCCTTCATCTTAGTGAGAGGTGATTGCTGGAGGCCTTAATGGATGTGATACATAATATGCTTCCCTCACATTAGCTCCAGTTTGCAAATCGAGGCTTTAACCACATCCTACCCTCTCTGATCATTTCCTCATGCACCTTTTCAGCAACATGTGAAGTGTGCTAGCTACAGCCACCCCAGCGTCCCACAGGCGACCAAGCAGAGAGGTGCAGAAACTGTACGAATGTTGATTTTTACACCTTTTGCACATTTAAGGCTTATCAAAATTTGCCACGTATAAATTATTGAACTCTTTGCCTCTGTTTCAGCCTTTTGAGAATGGAAATTATTTGTTTGCTGAATGGAGATGCCCTGAGCATCATACAGGGTCCGTAAAGTGATTTTTAAGTTGAAAACCTTTGCTATCATGCCTTTGGTAAATATTTAAAGTAAAATACAGCAACAAATTCGTAGGTACTAGTGACCCTCCATGCTGCCTGTCAAGACCGTTTAGAGCTGACCAGTGCTCAGCTGCTCCCTCTCCAAAACTATGGATGGACACCCTTCCCTCCCCAAACCCATGTTGCAGATCTACATTGAGAAATTCTGTCTACAGTCATGTTACTTGTACTGAATAAACAAAGTGTTTTACAAGAAGAAAGATGGCCACAGAAATATTGTGTCCATTGCATCTGATCATTCAGAACTTCACCTAAGAAAGGAGAAGGTAACACCTCCAAGAGCAGCAGAAAGTTCCTGAAGACCCTAAGGGCTGTGCTGAGCAAGAGTCAAAATCTTAATTTCCTTCCTCCTCTCCTTATTCTTCTCTTCCTTCCCACTTTAAAATTCACAATGTCCTTGACTTTGATTTATCAGTTTCCTTCAGGTCCACCAGCACTTGTTCATTGCATGACCCCTTTTATTTTTCAAAAAACCCATCCTCAATCTCCTTTTTTCATTAGTTGATGTACAATAGACTCTACCGTGAGACTGCTTCTGGTTTTGTTTGATTTCTCTCTTCCTTTATCTCTACCCAGAGACATCCAGCAGATTGTTTCATAATCTTCCTAGAGTTCAGAGAAAGTATATTTCTTCCAGATAGCCAGTGAACTCCCTCCTCCTTTTTCCTCATCACCTGCCCTTCTTGAACAATGTTTTTGGCAAACTTTATGCATTTATTATTCCTTTATTTGCAAATTAGGAGTTCCTTGTTAGGGAAAAGTGAGAAACGCTTTGTTTCCCTGCCAGGCAATGTATATTTTTTTGCACAACTGCTTTGCACTCCAGCACACTCACTAATTTTTCTAGCCCTTGGAAGTGAGGACCGCAGCACCACATTCATCCCCCTGTCAACCACAATACTGTCTGTGGGACATCTGTGCAAAAGGAGGCTCTTCGTTCTGCTTATATAGAGCTACACTGGTACATTAGAAAAGAAAATTGGTGAAACTATGCAACACACAGGAGGGAGGATTGATTTTGTTATTGGTCGGGGAAAGCTCCATGCTTCCTTTGGTATCACTGGCTTCCTCCTGTTGTTGGGTAATTAATTAACGCCAACAGTGTGTTTGAAGCTATGCTAAAGTGCAAATACAAGATTTGCGTTAATATTTTGCATTCTAGGTGGGCGCAGGGAAGGTGGAAGCATTGGTACACCTAGAGAAGACAGTCAAGGAAAAGGAGAGCTGGAGAGAGACTGCGAAACCCCCTTGGTGCCCTGAGCAGAATCCAGCCATCCCTGAGAGAGAGGCTAATTGACTTCCAGAGAGGGAGACTTGGGAATTAATTTAGAAATTTTAATTTTAATTCAAAGAAGTTTGCTTTGAATTAGAAAGCTTTTCGGTTTGATTTGTGGGTTTTTCTTCTTTCCCAAATATCCGGTAACAACGATCTTTGCAGGGAATCAAGCCAATTTAGTTCTGTTGAACCAAGAACAATTGTCAATATCCTTTTTGTAAGTCTCCTCTGTCTTAGAAGATAGTTTTCATCTTCTCACACATTTTTTTTTCCCCTTCTGGAAAAAGCAAAGAAAATCTTCCAAGTTTTTTGAACCACTTATAATCCTTGTTGCTTTCCTCTAGCCCCTCTACATTTTGTCTCCATCTTTCTTCTACTTTCTCCTAGCACGGCATCCAAGCGCACACCTGGTATTCCAACCGAACCCTCATTAGAGTGGAATAATTGCTTCTGATATTTCACCTATTACACTCTGTTCATATGCCCCGGAATAATATTTGCCTTTTTCTGCAACAGCTGTGTAGTGTTCAGTGTCCCGTTCACAGCTCTTTTTCTTTGAATGGCTGCTTGGCCAATGATTTGCCCCTTTGCATTGACATATTTTGTTGCTTATGACTTTACTGAACCAAATCTTTTTTATTTTATACTGTTACTCCAATTTCCCAGCAACATTTTGGAACATATCCTCTGGAGTAATTATATATTCTTTATTTCATCATCCAAATAACTAATGAAAATATTAGAATTGGGTCCAGCAGCGAACTCTGTGGGAGCCCATTTGGAAAGACCTCTAAATTTGAAGGAAAGTCGTTGGTAATTCTTGTGTGAATACAGTTTTTTTCTGTCAAGTATGTCTTAAGATGATTTCACAGAGATCATAGTTCCTGGGTCAGCTTATGGGAAAGTCATGTGAAATGGTGTTAAAAACACTGCTTATTTCAGAATATATGACATATACTCCCTCTCACTTATTCTACAACACAGTTGTTGGGTTCAAAGGCAGAAATGAGATGGGTTTTAACATCACTCATTTATGACATCCAATCTGGTCGCTTGTATATTTCTATTATCAGTCAAGTGCTTGATAACTGATTGTTTAACAGTTTATTGTATTCTTTTTCTGTGTTATGTGCTAAACTGACTTCTGTATAATTCCCCAAGTCCTTCTTCCCCCTCTTTAAAGACAGGTGCTGTGTTTGCCCTTCTCCTCTCCTCTGGGATCTCCCCCGTTCTCCATGAGCTCTCCCGGATAATTACTAATGAGTCAGAGATTGCTCCGGCTAGTGCCTGAAGTGCTCTAGGGGGAACTTCATCCAGTCCTGCTGACTTGAATTTGTCTAACTTCTTTGAATGATTTTAACTGTTCCTTTTGCTATTTTGGATTGTCTTACCCCCTCGATAAAAGTAGTTCTGATAAATATCAGTTCATCACTCTTTTTTCTTCCTTCAGGGATAAAGCATAAGAAATAATGAATGGTTCAGTCTTTTCTCTGTTGTTATTTCTGTTCCCTCGTTTTCTGTTAATTCAGTTATGTATAATTTCCATTGCCTTCCTCTTATTTCTGATACCTTTAGAGAGCATTCTTTTATCACCCTCTATATCCCTTCCTAATTGAAACTCATTTTGTCCCTGGTCTTTCTCATTTATGCCCTCTTTAGTAATGCTATTCCTTTACAGACATCATTTTCCTAGTCTTGTTTCCAGTCTTTGTATAGCTTAACATCCATTCTCTTTTTTTCTGCTTCCCTCACTCCTTCCTTTCTATGGAGGAAGGTGCTCCATCATTTTATTATCTCTTTCAACTTAATTAACCTCCACATTCCTATTCTCAGCAATCTCCCCCCCATTAGTCAGAGTGTAATCTCAGAGAGCTAGCTACAACAATTTCCTCCTCCCACAGGAACTTTGCTCCATCATCTGAACTTTTGTTGCCAGCCTCCTCCATAGTTTAAAGCCCTTCTGCTGGGCTTGCAGGGCAGTTATCGTGCAGTCCCTCTTTGCAGAGCACCCTTGGCTCATTTGCCAGATAGGAAACCATTATTTATTTTGCTCTATTATTACAGATCTAATTAATAATCAGTTTGTCTCTCAAACCCATCCTCACCTCTGCAACATGCCAGTCCTTGCTCTGACTTTTACTTCCAGCCAGAAGGATGAGAGGGCATTTCCCATCCCCTCATCTCCTTTCCTCTTGTTCCCAGTGCCTAGGTTTACAGTAACTAGGAGGCTTTATTAAAACTCTTTTTTAGGGTGGTAGGTTAATATAATGATTCCTGTAAGCATTACAGATGTCACCTGCATGCTGAGGCACCCCTCTCCAGCTCAGTGGGAGACCAAGTAGGCATTTAGGAAAGCCAATTAAGAGGTCTGACTGTACCGTGCATTGAAACATTGCTTTACCCTTTGAGATTTATAGCGTCCAGCACGCAGATGGCATTTTTTCCCACCAAAAATTGTGTTGATATCTTTGAGTAAATCAGACAACAAACACAGGCCCATATGAAATTTATTAAATTAAGTTCCCAGCTCTTCGGGTCACCATTCTTCATAAAATGATTACATCTCTAAACAAGGAGGAACATAAACCTGCAAGGTCACATAAGCAGCAGACCTGCAATTTCACCTACGTCCACCTACCTCTTCTTTCTCGTTAGCTAGACACAGCTGACTCTTGCTCAGGGCTTTCCTTAGGCTCTCCAGACTCACTAGCACTCTCCACTGAGCGGGTACAACGACTTAGGTAGCATTTAAGCCAGATGAATATAGCTGTCAACTCCCATTTTGGCAGAGAGCAGTAAATAAGTAGCTCTCGGTATCTGAGCAGTCTGTTCCTCATCAGTGGGGCTAGTGGTGAAGCTGAGCATTTTGCCACATTGGAGCCAGCGTGTCCCTACAGCACTGAGCCCATGGAGAACACTTGGTGGGACCCAGAAGAGTAGAGGTTATTCAGGCTTAAGACAATAAGGTTTACTGCTGTCTTTAACTACACATAGGAGATTACTGAAAAGACAGCACCAGATTTTTCTTGAGGGTGCGCAGTGGTAGAACAAGAGGCAATCAACCAAAGTTGCAGCAAAGGACATTACAACTAGATATTAGGGGGAGGGAAAAATTACAGTGAAGGTGGCCTACTATTGGAACAGGGGTCCAGAGAGCTTTTGGGAATCTCCATCCTTGCAAAACTCAGCTGGGCAAGGCTTTGAGCAATCTGACTGAAGGGTGAAGATAGTCCTGCTGTGAGAGGGGAGTCTGGAGATCCCTGGAGATCTTTCCCTCCCCAAATTGTTGTGTGATGCTGGGATCCCGTGTGGACGGGTCTGGGGTGGTTGTATTGCTGCTTTGCTCATTCCAGATGATTGCCAACAAAATTGCTAAACTGCCCGAGTGTGTTGGTTCTGTGTGCATAAATTTGTAAGAATACTCTGTGCAGAATCCTGAAGACTACATTTCATATAATAGGAAAATCCCAGGTAATTATGAATTCATTGGTTTAACACTGATCCCAAACAATATCAAGGAAAATCTGATATAGGCTATGATTAGTAATGAATTAAAGGATGCTAACCTGATTGATATGCCTGAGCAGTTTTATGGAAAGCCTGTCATGTCAAACAAATGAATGTTTTTTTAATGAGAATGTAAGTTTGGTTAATAAAGATAAGGCTGTTATAAATTATTTAGATTTCTGCAAGTTATTGAACAGTTCCTGAACACAGTCCCAATTAAAGAAAAATGGTACAAAACCTAATCTGGTATACTAAATGGATTAAAAACTATTTCAGTAAGAGATCTTATAATGTAATTTGAAATTCAATTGTACTAGAGATATTGAAGTCTTCCATTTATTTATTTTGGACCCTGGATTGTTCAGTGTCTTTAGGATTGACCCAGAGGAAATGATAAAAATCATCACTGATAAACTTGCAGATGACGTGAAAGTCAGTCATACCAGACCCATTGTAGGAGAGCGGCAAGGAAGTAAGATGAATTTAAATAGAACAAAGTGCAGTGTCACTGTTGTTAAAGGTATAGATCATGTTTGCAAGACAGAAGACAATGGCCCAGAACGTGGGAGCAGTGAAACAGCCCAAATAATCCACTAAATGGGAACATGCTGAGAATAAGAGAGAATTTTGCAGCAACCTCAACTCAACTAACAGCACAGAAACCTTTTTTTCAGGAAAAAGACTTTGTGACATTCTTGAAAGCAGAGAAGAGATTGTTTTGCCAGCCAGGATGGCATTCAAAGAGCCATTGCAAGGAGGTAACAATCATTACCATGCCGGGATTTATATCAATACGAGAGTAGGCTATTGCTGCTACCCACCTACTCTGCACCTTGCAGGAGCGTGGGACACCGCTTCGCTGCCATGGCAGGGATCCAGGATGCCAGCCAGCAGCTGCAGAAGGGAGTGAGCCTCCATGGCGCATTTCATATTTCTCGTCATCATCCCCTTTTCTCACTCACCGGCACGAGGCATCAACTGGCTTGTTGGTACAAGGGAGATTGCAGCCTCCTTCAGCTGTCACATCTTGAATCCCTGCCAGATTTGTGTTGCAAGAACTGATGCCAGTGTTTTTAACCCAGAGTGTATTTGGCCCCTAGTGTTCTCCATGACATAGAATAAACATTAGGGAGGAGATTGAGGCTTCAATGAGAAATGCTTTCCCATGATACGTTTTCATTTTGGCATGCACACTGTTTATGATGAAAGGATCCTAAAATAATTGTATTAGATGAACCGTCTGTTCTTCTTGCTTTGAGGCCAGTACAGCATGACATTTCAGAGATAAAATGTTGTGGAACAGCCTCTGACTTATAGCCCAATGGAACTTTTCTGGAGCCGTTCTTCTTTTATTTGCTTGTGGTTTATAACCTGAAAACGTCAAGACTGCATCACAGCGTTGCCAGAAGATCATCCTGTGCATTAGCTAAACCTTAAATTATCAGCAAATTTAATTTTTCTTCAGAAGGCTAATTCACAAGCAGTCAGCTTCCCAGTGGAAAAAGCTCCTCCCTCCAATTCAAAGAAATTCCAGGATTCACAAGAAGTACTACATTTCCAAGAGCAGACTCTGTCTGTCCTTAGGAGAACTTATTTCTGTGTGCAAGTTCAAGTGAGTCTACAGGACCTTAAATCAAAGGAGACCAATGCCAGGTCAGTTGCTGAGTTACTGATACCAATCATCACATCCTGACCAGCTGGATGAATGACAGCAACAATTTCTTGGGATAGCATCTGAAGTTTTCTGCATTTTCCTTCTGTGCAATTAACTCATGACTGCAACCTTAATGAGGGGAAATTAATTTGTGTTGCAGATAGACGGTTTTGTACCATGTTCTTTGGACAAGGATATGTAATTATAAAAACTCTGAACCATTACGCACATTGCTTAGATTATTGCAATTACAGGAAAGTGAAGAGAGCGCCTTGCCAAATGCTTTGAGAGTCACAGGTGAAAAGGGCTAGCCAAAAGCCACATCATTCATGTTGGGCCAGATTCTGCCTAGCTCCTTTGGGAAGTACTTTGTGTCTGCAAACAGGAGGGGAAAAGGTTTAGCGGGTCCTTGCTGCTGTTCTCCTTTATAAACTACTTTGTGGAAAGAGACGGGATCCCATCATGCTGTTCTTGGTGGAGGGACATGGTGTGCCTTGAAGGAGTTCAAGGCCACGTCTCTACCCACACCAGGCCACTCAGCAGCAGTGCTGGGGGACATAAGCTGTCCCTAACATGAGGTGTGGCATATGATGCACCTGGGAAAAGTCTCCTTTGCGTGTCTCTGCAGCTCCTTTTGCTGTAGACAGTGACCAGGCGAGGCACAAGCTGGGCTTTTACCAGCACAACTATTTATGTTGCACTCACTTGGGGTAGTTGCTTCATAGCTGAGATTTTTGAAAGCCGCTGAGGACAGTGATGAATGGAGGACGGTGGAAGTCTCAGCCTAAAACATGACAAGTCCTGCCCCTAAGAGCTTTGGACTTGCACTTCTGCCTGCACCTTAGCAAGGAAACAGGACAAACCGAGCAAGGCATTTTTGTTGGATCATTTATTTATTGTTCTGTGCAAAGCACAGGGTGTAACTATCACCAGTCATTTTTGGCTATTGAGCTAGCACCAGACATCACTGTGTTACTATTACAGCAAAACATATTAGCTAATTGTGAATTTACTTTTAGCCACGGTGACTGCACGGCTTTCCTGTTCTTGCGCAATGCTGCAGGACGTGAGACAGATCCCACAGTCATGAATTTCTCCTGGGTGGAGACTTGCTAACTGCAAACAGCCTGATGGGTGTCGGGGTGTCTTTAGGGGCATTGCTGGAGGTCGTCTGTTGGACTGGTTGGACCTTGGTCTGATCCAACAGCTACCTCTACACTAGTGACTAAGTAGGGTCAGGGCACAGGGTCAAGCATTGCCCGTGCTGTTAAATTTTTAGTGTGATCCCTGCTATAGTTTTGGCTGAGGCTAATGAATGCTCTCCCAGATCATGTCTGGGCACAGTCCTGAGCTTAACACTCCTGATGGGCAGTTTGACTATAGTAAGTTCCCTGTTTCAGAGAGTAGAAGAGTTTATCCTGGTGGCCAGGTGCTGCCAGTTGGACTCAGGACCAGGGAACACAGCCAGTATGGCTGTTATTCGGTTGTTCTTCCGTAGTTGTTGCTGTCAAGAAGCATCACTCAGGTGTACTCCAGTTCTTTTTGTCACAGATTTTTAATGCGAAAGAAGGCATATATTTCCTAGTGGCTTAATGCTTCATAGCTAATTTTCCCCCAAATACATGGAGGTACATTAATCAGTCCTAAAGACCTCTTGTTCTGTAATTCATCCTTTTTTTCCAGCATCTCTTTTTCCACTCTCATTTGACTTCTCCAGATAAGCAGGGGTTGCCAGCACTCAGAGAGTTGCTAGAAAATGCTCGGTAGTTGGGGTTGTCCCGAAGCATAGCACCTGGCAACACAGCCAGCACGTATAAGCCATGGCTGGCACGCAGCCCAGGGCACTTGCCTTCTCTTTCTTGGGGATTGTTGGTGTGGTTCGCATGAGAACATCCAAAAATGTCCTTTGTGTACCAGGGGTAGGCAGTACGGGCATATGCTCTGAACTGATGCCTGCCTCTCTCCATCCACCATACGGAATGAGGCTCAGCCTTGGATACTCTGGTGCCTAAAAGGTACAGTAGCAGTGCCCATACCGAGAAACCAGCTCTCCAGTTCCTAGGTATGGGAAGACAACAAGCCCTGGCCATGTCCTAAATATGCATCCAAGAAAGACCGCCATACGCACTAGCCCGTCCTCTGTGCAAAGGACACCCAAGCCACAGTGTTCTCTGTGCTAGGAGAAGACCAGGACCATACCATAGCAAGCCTCGTAGCAAGAGGACCAGGCATACCACAGCAAGCCCCGTCAGATAGCACCAGCATGGACACCCTACCCATGCTCTCACCGCTGGCTACTCCTGTGACTCCTGGGCTAGCTCCTTGCTCTTTACATGCCTCTTAGTCAACTGCTACCAAGGGACATCCTTCAGGGCTGGCAACAGCTGTCTTGGCTAGCCAACCCTTCTGCAGGGCAGACTCAAAAGCCACCGATGGGGAAGGAGCTACTCAGCCCTGCAGGTCTTTCATGACCTGTCCTGGAAGTCAGGGGCTGTGCAGCCTTAGTGGAGATACCACACACACTTGTCTTTTGTTGACACTTCAGTTTTTGTTAATTTTGGGTAAACAAGCTTCCTCCAGCAGAATAAGCTGTCTTTTGCATTATGCTGACTTTTCGCTGGTATAATATAAAAAGCACATGGGCTTTTGCTGACACTGTTATTCCAGCAAAATGTTTTAGCATGGGCTTAGCCGAATTCTTTGACAATATTCCCAAATTTATTACATTCAATGAGCAAGCACAGAACAAGTACTTCAGTGACAATCTCTGGGTTGGAAACAAACACAAAGAAATAATTTCTCTTCTCTGCAACATCCTAATTGCTCCTTTTACTCTCTGATGGGCTGTAAGATTATCAGTTTCCTAGGAGGTTTCCTTACTGTGTCTCATACATTAAAAAATTTCCTATTTGTTCTAATGCCCTTTCCTGTTTGCACTTTGAATTGTCCCTTAGGTTTCTCAATATCCAGGTTATACCAGACCTTCCAAGGTTTAAAGCCTACAATTTCAAAAGATGTTAAGTGATTTTAAAAATGCCTTTCTTTCAATATGCATCTGTGAATGTTTTATAAGATTTTTCTGTCGTGCTACCGATTTTTTAGTACTATTGAGTTGTATATTTTAATAAAGACTAAAATAGCTGAAAGACAGTCCACTTACAAATGAAAATCAGCTGCAATTTTAATGTTACGTAATATACCTTTATGGGAAAAATCTCGTAGAACTGGGTAAGGAAAGAAAGCAGTGGGAGTCAATAGAAATTTAACTTGGTTTTATGGAAGTTATTTTAAGACACTGTAGAGTTAAACAGAGAATCATTTAATTTTTACAGAGTTTTTAATAACCTCTAAAATTCTATTGCATTGATTTAATATCATCTAAGAGCTCAACAGAAAGGTATAATTTCCTGCTAAATTCTATAGGATCGTACCGTAGGTTTGTATCCTAAAAATAATTTTATGCCCAAGAGAGCATCTTCTCTGAGCAGGAGACTGCCTCCCCCCAGCTGCATCTCTCTGTAAGATGCTTTAGCTTCAGATCCTTTTGCTTACATCTTGTTTCTAGTATTTTATCTCTGTGGGATAAAAGGAATGGAAAGAAGAAAGAAGAGGTTGCCTATTTCTTTTTCAGTTACGCTGCTTAATAAACTCAACGCCTTTCTCTGTTTGCCCAAGTGTCTGCTTTTGGAAGCTCCATATCATGTCATAAATGCTACTTGTTTGAACAAACAGGGATTTATTTATGGTGCTGAAAGAACTTTTTGTGCTCCCCACCTCATTTGCAACATTATTACCGATTGATTTCTGCAGTACCTATTACTGACTTGCCAGCAATATTCCAAAGAAAGGTTGGGTCTATGTCAGAAAAAATTTGTTGCCTTACACTAAGCCTTTTTGAGCACCGTTTACTCAATATTGTTCCTCTACCCAACTACTGCTCCAATAAACCAAAACAGCTAGCTGTTGTCTGAAATGAAGAATAACACCATGCCTGCTTCCTTCAGCGCAAGCAACAATTTGGCCATTTAGGGCTCTTCTAACACTCCTGAATGCTGAACTACTAAAATCTTGGCTCCCATTAGATAGTAATATTCAAACTTACAAATCCTTGGCAGCATTTACCTCTGTGCTACACAAAGACAGAGCGGTCAGGCTAAAATAACACACGGGATCTGAATTACTGCATGCAAAAAAACGGTGGGCAGAGTTACAGCATCTTACCCGAGCATGTCCTAGCCCAGGATTTGCCTGGCACGTGGCAATTAATGAAGCCTTAAAAATGTTATCTGAAAATATTTGCGGTGAGGCCGCCTGCAAGCTCTCCAGGTTTACTTTTTGTTTGCTGTGTTCATGCAGACCTCTCGCGACGGTCTCTGGGCTCGCAGTGTGAGCTCCAGGATGCTGCTCCAGCACGAGCGGAGGATGGGGAATAGCACCCGCGTTTCACCTGGTGTGCTGAAGTTCTCAGACAGTCGGACGTGGGATCTCAGAGGGCACATGGGATGCCAGAGGTACGGCGGGGACAGATCCCACCAGGGCTGGATTGCAGCCTCCTGCTCCAAATACTTGAGTCTGTATCCCCAGAGAGAAGATGTCAGGACCTCACTAGGTGATTACGCTGAGCTAGCTATAAGCCCAAGCAAGAAAATCCTCTGCCTTAGATAGCAAAGGGGATGTAGACCCAACACAAAGCACACTAGTGTTGTCTCCTTCCCCAGCAGCTGGCTGTGACTCATCCTTGGTTTCCCCTCCTAGCCATGACTTGTATTTGCAGGGTGATGCACCTGTGATGCCACTTTCTTCTCAGCTTTGACCACCCAGCTCAGTGCCCACGACACATCCGATGGCAAAAGTCTCTCCCCCGCTTCTGTCCCTTTGAACTTCAAGCTCTCTCCCGTTGTCTCTGTATCGCAGGGACACTGTATCGGCAGTTCTCTTTCACTTAGGGAAAGTTAATTCAGGCTTTAAACACAAATGTCTCCTGCCTTTTTGGGAAGACATGGGCATGACATGCTGTTCAGAGAATGGCTCTCCCTTGCTTGTCCGGTTGAGAGGGTGCAGGACACCCCCAGCATCCTTTGATTTGAGGGAATTTTCAACCACCTTCAGTTTCAATGGGGAACCATCTGGAAATGTTTTTTTTCAGACACAGTTCAGCTCAGCCCGTTGGCAGTCAAGATCTGTGAAGCTTTCCCAGAGAAAACCCCTCCAGCACACTCTGAGTGCTGGTTTTATTGCTTTTTCAAGGTCCAGGAGGAACATAGAGGAATAGGGACTTGTATGGTGAGACGGTCTAAAAAAAAAACATATGTGGAGTTTATACTTTGTTTGCTGACCAGAAAATGTAGAGCAGAGGAAGCCATGAGTTGTCCAGAGGGCTAAGAGGTGGGAAGGTGGACCACTGTGTGAGAATGACACAACATTGGCACCCCTTCCAGCCCAGGCATCCCACTGGGCTAGACTACACCTATGCCCCAAGCAGGAAAGAGGAAACACCAGAGCCTCCAGAAAAAGCCACCGCCGATTTCATTATTGATGTTAATTGGCCACAGAAGGTGTTTAGAAACTGCAGTGATAGATGAAGCACAAGGGTGGAGAGAGGGATGCAGGACACCATCAACAAACTTTGCATCTAATGGCACAGCACCGATTGCTTCTAGCCTTTATAGCATGGGCAGATATTCATGCAATAAATACAATAATGAGGTTATTTTGACTCTTTCAACAGACAATTCCCATGCACCATGCAAATATAGGTGAGTTAAACTGCCCAACAGCCCTATGAGTAAAACGCGTGCTCCTATGTCCTTTTTATGGATAACATAGAAGGAGAAGTTGGATACGGACACACAACCCAGCAGAGCCAGCAGGGATTCTCAGGGGAGACCTCCTGGCTCTACCTAAATGGATGGAAATCCTGCCACCGGCTTTACTGGGATTTCAGCCCAGGACTTTTGGATGCTTTCTGTACACTTCTTTTGCTGTCTCTGTGTGATATAGTGAAGTTGTAAGAGGCATCAGATTGCATCATTGTTTGGGCATCACATGAAAAAAACCTTGTGCAACGCTTGTCCTGTGCTACTGGAGTAATTTTTGCCATCTCATGTGGCACATCTCTTACTTTGTTTTAAAAGTATAACTGGCTGGCATTAAGACATTTTATATTCTGTTCTATTCTAATCTATTAGTCCCTGGAAGTTCAAAGTAGTACCAGGAGAGCAGTAGGGCCCAGCTAGAAAATGTGTTACAGCCCATAAAATACTATCCTTCAAGTGTGAAAGATTAGACTGAAGTATCCAGCTATCTCTTCATTATTTAGAGTAGTTAATTACAGGATTAGATTGATACACAGAAAGCCTCCACCTCCACTGTGCTGGGTGGTGCCCTCAATGAGACAACACACAATCTGCCTGTATGGGGCAGGGAGAAAATCCCCTTACCTTCCTCATGGAGGCTGTAGAGAAAATTGCACCTGGGTGGCCATGTTCCCAAAGGATGCCTGAAGAAATGAGCAGGTCCAGAGAAGAAGAAGATTTGGAAGAACAAGACCTTCTGCAGTCCATGGCCAGCACATTTCTTTCCTACCTCACCTATAAGATGCAGCTGTTATATCTAACGCTGTTTCCTGGGGATCGTCATACTGCTTGGGTTATAGCACCAGATTTTATAGAAAGGGAAACCGAGGCATGTACAGGGGGACAAGCATATAGATTTGCTACCACCCAACACACTGGACATAGCAAGAATGGAGCGTGTTTCCTCCACTTGGCCGTGACACCTCATGCCATCTCCCTCCTCTACCCCTGCTCCATAAGTTCCCCTCACACCAGGCAAGAGGCATCACTCGCTAGTTTATACAAACAGCACTTCCCAAAGCACCTGCCTTCTCCTCGCAAGTCTCCTTTCCAAGTCATGAGGAGGCTAAATCCCACTTTGTAAGATGGACCTGGTGATGACACCATCTTCTGAGCTATCCAGTTCTTTATGCAGTGGGAGAGTCCTGGGGGGAAGGTGCTTTTTGGGGCAGATCACTTTGAAGGGCATCCTCCCTTCTCAGCCCGTGCTCAGACTGGAGGTGGCACGGCTCATCCGCTGCTGAACTGAGCAGTCACAAGAAGTCACCTGGCTGGCAACAAGACAGGGGCTGGCAGCACCGGTTGGGGTGTCACCATCCCAACTACAGGCTGCAAAACCCAAAGTTTGCTGCCGGTGTAGTTGGCATCCTTCATCCCAACCACAGCAGCGCAACACATTGCCAAACAGTTGCCGGTGATGAAATGTCTGCAGCAGCCGCTGGCAAAAGCAGCCGGAGGGATTTGGGGAAATATTACAGCTGAAGTCATAGGAGCCGGAGCTGGTGCAAGGAAAACGTCCAAACCCTGAAATCACCGAGCAGTCATTAGATGCACATGAGCAACAGGTCAGGGAGGCAGATGGAGTCATGCACACGAGGCGCATCCCTTCATGAGTCAGGTCCTTGTCAGAAGCGTGTGACCGGGAGCAGGAAAATGCTAAAAAGCCCAAAGTACTGGAGCAAATCCCAAGATTGAGTGGGGCACAGTTGGCTC
This sequence comes from Pandion haliaetus, assembly GCA_013401275.1. Taxonomy (NCBI): domain Eukaryota; kingdom Metazoa; phylum Chordata; class Aves; order Accipitriformes; family Pandionidae; genus Pandion; species Pandion haliaetus. The sequence goes on from VYZV01000118.1 coordinate 20,781, forward strand.
GGAGGAGGCACTGCTGGCTCTGCGCGGCTTGTTCTGCTGATGCAGAGCTCTCCTTCGAGGGGAGACCAGCTTGGCAAGCGTCCCAGCCTGGGGAGGCATGTGGGGAGTTCAAAGTCAGAGTCATGCATGGTGCATGAGATCATCTGGTTGGACCTTTCTGAGATGACGAGCTGATGCATTTCCCTGGTTCACCGGGCATGGGGGCCCATAGGTATGCCCAGCAGAAGCATGTGCTCCAGAAAAGCATCATGCAGTGAAGAAGCCACTATTCCCTTTGCCACTTGTTCCAGTGGTAGAGCATGTTTCCGGCTACAGTTTTGAAGCTTTTCCCTGATTTGAGCTTGTCTGGCTTCCACTTTGAGTCATTGGTTCTTGCTGTAACTGTTTTGATGTTTAAAGAGCCTGTGAGAGCTTAGTATCCCACAGCCTGTGGAAGTAAAAATGATGAGAAATCTTTTTCTGCCTAGCCTCCGACCAGCTAAAAAGCCAGAGCTTTCTGCACCTCTCCCTCCAAAGCTTTGTCTCCAGCCCCTGAGCAGCACTGATCATAGAATCTTTTAGGTTGGAAAAGACCTTNACGTGGTTTTGAACTCGAGCAGTTGTTAGGGAAATGTGTGACCGGTCTAACCTGTAGTACTGTCGGTTTTCTGCAGGAGGTTGTAGTACAGAGATGCTGGAAGGAGCCGTTTCTAGGGGTGTACGCTGGCCACTGCGACCCTACAAGCCGCTTGTACAAACAGCCACCCCTTACGGAAGAGAAAAAGAAAGATGAAGGCGTTTGCCGTCGTTGGAGAAGACCTGGGTCCCGCCGGTCCCCCTCCGCCTGCCTGCGGCCAGGGATGCGGGCAGGCCGGGCGGGCAGCTCCGCGTTCCTCAGGCTGCTGTTCTGCCTGCGGTGCTGAAGTGGGTTGCTTTTGAGTTTGGGTTTTGGTTTGGTTTTTTTTNTCCTAACACTTGTTACTTGGGAGAAGAGCCCAATCCCCACCTTGCTACAACCTCCTTTCAGGTAGTTGTCGAGAGCGATAAAGTCTCCCCTCAGCCTCCTTTTCTCCAGGCTAAACAACCCCAGTTCCCTCAGCTGCTCCTCACAGGACTTGTGCTCTAGAACCTCCACTGGCTTCATTGCCCTTCTCTGGATGTGATGTTTCTCTTCTGTTCCTTTTACCCCTTTTGCAACATCCTTTCACAACCACGAGCTGGGCAGAGCTCCCCACCATGTGCAGAGAGGGGGACGTGCTTCTTACAGAAGGTTTGCATTAGCCATTTTAACCAGTCTCACACTGAAAGATCATATTGTGTTCCTTGTCTCCTGAATGATTTCCACAGTTAATCTTTTCCAAGTATAATCCAGGTGATGACATGCAGTCCTTCTCCCTAGTTGGAGAACTTGCGTTAGTGAGTGTTTGAATGAGCACAGTTTGCATGGGGAGCCCGAGTCAGACTATTCATCCACCTATGTGTCATCTGAAAGCGATACATCACCGGCAGTGACTTTGTATTTACCATCAGACCTCCTCCTGATCCCTGTGACACCTCACCTTCAGCATTACATTTGGTGCTAATTCCCAGCTGAGGCTGGTCTTTGAGGTCTGCCAGGCAGCCAGTTTTTAATCCATTTTAAAAACGGTTCTTTGATAATTTAGCATGCCAGTTTTTCAATTGAAACCTATCACCAACAAGTATGTATGGAGTATGGGACATGAAGACAAAAGTCTGAGCATACTGTACAGTCGCAGTTGCCTCTATCAAACAAGTCTTTAATCTCATTCAAGAACGACAATACGGGCTCATTTGAAAATACTGTTTTTCTATCAAAACCAACTTGACTGACGTTGTTTATATTCTTGTCATTTAATTCCATATGGATTGAATTGTATGTAGTGCTTCCACTGCTTTACATGGGATCTGTTGTCATGCCTATAGTTACCTGTGCTGCCCTGCTCACCTTTTCATCAATGCATTATCCTTCTCCTGGCCTTCAGAAGCTCCTCCACATGCTAAGGCTCGCAGTAAAATTAACATGAGCAGTCCAGAGGCCTATGGAGGCAGCTCTTAAGGACCCCTTTATGCAAATTTCCTAGCTGATTGATCTAAAAATATTTGTCTGTAGTGTATATCCAATATCCTCCTTGGTTCTACCAACAGATGAGATTCGTCTTACCTAATTTTAGCTGCCGAAAAGTCAGGTGTTCGGTGTGAGCCAAGTGTCTAGCCTCCCCCTCTCTAGTCAATGGAGGAAAGCACTTTTAGAAAGCAACTCATCCCACCCATCTCTGGAGTGACTGAATCACCCTCCAGAAGAGCTGTCTCTCTCCATCAACTGCTTAGAAAGGCAAAATAGCTGGCTGGATCAGACGCTAATGTTTGATAGCCCTCTTCCCTTTTAGTAATGATTTAACATGTCCATTGCAAGGACTCCTTTTGCTCTTCATAAATACTTCTCCTTATCTTCCTTATCCTCCTCAGAACCAACCACCACCACGTTGCCTCTCACAGCAACACCTTCCCTAGTTATTCACTATATGAGGCCTTCTACCTGGCATCTGTACCCCCTCTTTCCCCTGCCTTTTGTTCATTATATACTGCTTTTTATTTCTTCTTGCTGTTCATCCAAGATGAGCACCACACTGAACACTGTAGTTTTTTGGACATCCCCCAAAAAAATCTTCTTCACGACCTTCCCATTTCCATCCAGGGGTTTCATCTCAATGTTTTATCCCATTTCTCTCTGCAGTTTTGGGAAACCTACTGTGCTACCAGCTGCTGCATCTCCCTTCAAGTCTGTTCTCTCTTAGCTTATACCAAGTGCTGTCATAGGTGATGTTCACAAGTCTGTGAACAGCCACCAGCATCCAGTCCAGTGATAAATATAATTTTTTCTGTCATAATGAGGTTTGAACCAATTGGCTCATATTTGGTGCAAGACCATTTGTGTCAGAAATGATCTCCTTTAATTTTTAGAAGGCTTGTGGATGTTTTTTCTGCTGGCTGCCTGAAACTTGTCACATACCTGACTCACACTCACGTTCCCCTTAACAACAGCTGTATTTTCTGAAATGTATTATGAAGATGGACTCGCAGAAAAGCTCATTTTACTCTGTTGTGTAACTCCGTGACCCATGTTGATTCTCAGATGCTACAAATACTTGCTCTTGGGCTTGATTACAATCAGCCTGACTTGTTCTTAAAACTGGGAGGATATAGAAGGTATATGGGCCAACATGCCTCAAGAACAAGTCTCTAATCATGTTTTACGAATAACTCACAAAGAAACCTTGAGACAAACCACTTTCTGTCTCTCCACCTCCCCGTTGCTGTAAGGGAAACAACATCAACTCTGCTTTGCAAGAAGTGCTGAATTTCTTAGATGCAAGAAGTTGCAAAAGTACAGAGTTACTGCTGCAGACTCATGCTCATAAGAGATGTTTTCAGCTTGGAGAACATTCAGATCTAGTTCCCCCTTTAAATAAACTGGCTCACATGATTATCTCTGTAATAAGCTGGGACCCACAAAAAAATGCTGTAACTACCAGAGTTCAGAAGAAGTATTAGTACAAGAGAGCTCCCATAAATGCCCCGGAGCCAGATTTACAAATACAGATAAGACATGGCCTGTAAAAAACCAGACATCAAGTCCAAATCTGAATTCTCCTAAGACTCATATGTATTCATTTCTCCTCCCTCTCTCCCTTTCCTCCTTCCCCGCTGCTTTTGCCAAAGTACATGAGCTGGCTATTGTTAATGGCATCATCCTGAACATTTCTCATGTTGCAGCACCGAGACTTGTTAAAGAAAATCACCACGTAATGGCATTACTTTGCACTTTTATACAGTATCTTTCAGCTGGGAACTCCAACGCCGTCTACGAGCACAAATCGATTAAGCCGCACAACGCACTACCTGGTAGGAGCTATCACCCAACTTTGCAAACCCCCATGCAGAGGCTCGGTCTGCTTTGCTCACCCCATGCTACAAACCCATGGTGGAGTCAAGAGACAAAAGCAGGGACTGGTTCTCCTGCCTTTCTGACTCTTTCCATGCACAACCTGGCTGGAAGTGGCCAGCAGAGCTTCTTTTGCAGTTCAAGGGTACTGGTGGGGGGCAGCTACAAAGTGGGGGGAGCAGTATGATTCCTCCCTGCTTTGGCATATCCCCTCCTCTGCTCTCCTCCCATTCTAGTGCACTGGGAGGAAAAAAAACCGATGATCCATTGGTAGAGAGGAGCTTTCTGCATATGCATCTCGGTGGTGGGAAGTCAACTGTGCAATGGGTTGAGGGCTGGACAGCTCCGGTGAAGACGAAGGTACCCAGGCTCCTCTGGGTCCCACCTCTGCACACCAAGCCTACCAGGATGGGGGGAGAGGCATCCCCCCAAGTCCTGACCCCCGAGGTCCTGCTCGGGCCACTGGGCTCCTTCCCTTCCACCAAGCACTGGAGGAAACGCTTGTGCCTCGTGCAGGAAACGGTGCAGCTGAGCAAATCCTCCCTGCCCCTCCCTTAAATTATTTAATGTCCTACAGGAGCAGATGACCCCTGCTTAGCAGACTGTCAGGAGAGCAGCAGCCTTTGATGCAGTAATTGGAAATTTCCATTCTTTGCTTGCAGCCTTGAAAAACAGAAGAGTCTAATATACTGGGAAATCTCCATGCTGAGCTAGGAAATTTCCATGATGGAAATTTTTAATATATTCTCCAGCTTTAAACCATTCAGGTTGATGAGGCTTGGGGTTTTTATTTTGTGTTTTGTGTTGTGTTTGGGGGTTGTGGTTTGGTTTGTTTCTGTTTGTTTGTTTGCTTTGCAATTTGCTTAAAAGAATCAATGAATGACTGTGGGAAGGGTTGGAAAAATCAGCCAGACCAAAGGAAAGTAATGCATTTGCAGGAGAAACACGTGCAGGACTAGCAAGGCACCTGTAACACTCCTGGCCAAGTCAGAGATAATGGGAACCTGTATTTTAATGAGACGATAGCTGCCAGCAATGTGGCAGAGGACAGCGATGACTCCGCAAGAAGCTTTGCAGCACAGCTTTGAAAGGTTGGAGCTTTTGATGCTCTTTCCATAAAAAGCCCAGGAGCCCAGGGGGTGTATATGCCTTTGCCCGCTCAAATACTTCTCAGACCACACAAAAAAGCAGATAAATAGTGGAGAAACGGCTCTTAAGAGGTACCTGTGTGAGCCTTCGGTCTAAATACCTGGCAGTTCTTGCTGGCGCTTTGAACAGAGAGTTCTCAGGGACAGAAAATATAGAAGGGAATTGTCAGCTGTGCTGTAAAAATTATGATGAGGAGCTCGTAGGAACGAGGGTGGGAGGACAGCAAAGGAAACACATTGGAAGCAGAGCTACCGCCTTTCCTGAATGTAATACTGAGATGCTGCACAGCCTCCCGCTTGGCTTCTGCAAACCTGTCCCAGGCTGCAGCCTCTGAGGCTCTGCCAGAATTGGACCCAGCTCCCTGCACGTGCCTCGTTCTGTCACATACAGATGGTGGGGCTGCTTCTGCCGACGTCTAGCATCAAAATGCAATGTGGTCTTGACATTTCAAAATAACAATGTGAAAACAAAACCCTACCAAAATTTGAGATCCCTTGGCATGCGAAGCCCCCTCCATCCAGAGGGAAAAACCAGCAGAAGCAGTTGGTCTTATCACCCACTGCACCATTTATTTACATAAGCAGATATTAGGGACTCGTGGAGACGGAGCCATTGCAACTTCATTTTGTCAGCCAGCTCCTTGTGAGTGGCAGGGGTGGGGAGGAAAGGAGATAGCCTGACCTGCACCAGGGGCTCCGTCTTTGGCCCAGAGTTTGCTTGTGGGGTCAATGCACAGACACAAGCACCTCCACAAAGCCAGCCTAACCCAAAGGCAAAGGGATCTTCTTGGCTGGCTTGTTTCTAACGCCCCAAAAGGTGTTTTCTCCTTTGGCCACCAGCCCCCAGGTGCATTCAAGATGTCCCTGCCAGTTCCCAGTGTGTAGGAGCTGAAAGGAGACACTGAACTGGGATGAATGGGTGGGGGACCAGTCAGTTCTTCATCAAAGGATATCAAAGGCTTTATTTAACTGTGCTCCTACAGGGCCTTTTAAGCTAGGAGAAGACACTGGTCAGGTGGCAGTGGGTGAGAAGAAGTAGGACTGGTCCTTCTGAGCACCAGTCCTTTTGCCATTGGCTCAACTCATGAGAGTATCCTGAAGATTCCTTTTGCTCATCGATCACTTAAGCCCTAAATACAAATGAACCAAGACACCAAACCAAGTTATCTCTAACGGGGAAAGAGCTGAATTGTTGAGCATCTGCCTGTGACATGTTGGCTATAGATGACAAAATCAGAACTAAATCCTGCTCTGCATTTGCAATTAATGCAGAGAAGTATGTACCCCTAGGGCACAATTCATCTCCCTGCAAAGCAGACATCGCACTCAACCATAAGTAAAATTACTGAGCTTAGAGTCTGGCTCTATAACACAAGTGGGTGGATCCAAACCTCACAGACTACAGAAGTGGGTGACTTTGGCTAGACAGATGGCTTTGTCACTGAAATCTCGTATTCATTTATCTGTCCTTAAATCTGAGTCCATCTGCTGTCTCCTGTCTCAAACACAGAAGGTAAAAGCTGTCGTTGGGGTAAGGTCAGTCCTTTTGCTCTGGATTTGTACAGCTCCTTGCACAGCCGAGTCCTAGACCACACATACAGTCCCCAGGTACAGGAAGAATATGAACAACGAGCTGCTTCTCTCTGGGTTTGATTGTTCATCCGGGATAGGGACCTTACAAAAAACCCCATAAAAATTCTGCTGGGCTTTCACTGTCCATTGCTAACGATAGTGTCTTTTTTATTTTCAAGGATTTCTTTATTATTTCCTCTTCGCCGCTGCTGCCAAAGAGTCATTTGAGTCATTTCCTCCATCCTGGAGGTGAGCCAAGCTCAGGATCAGGTCTCCAAAATCAGGACCACGTCTTTGAGTGGGAGATGGGCCAGAGCCCAGGACCTGGTGTCCTGGAGCCCAGCACATGGCTCAGCCACCACTCCAGGATCGGGGCACTCGGGGCATGATTTCAGGCTGCTGTTTGCCGGGTTTCTCAGCTTTGCAAACTCAGTTTGACCTTAGAGTTCAATTCACTGCTGGCCAGCTGAACCCAAGCCAGGTTTCCTACGAAACGGGGCTCACACCTGAACTTTTTGGGCTCTGGGTGTCATTCAGCCCAAGCAGGGAATACTCCTCCAGGCTCACTAATTGCTACTTCTTGCAGACTGCAGGTGGAGAGGGCAGAGGGAGGGCAGATCACCGCTATACGTGATGGCATAGCAAATGGACCTCTTCCTCAGTGGTTTTATTCCTGAAAATGATTTATTAGGGCGGTCTGTTTGATTTAATATGCCATGGAAGTGCTCTATGGGTCACAAAAGTAGAAGCTGAAGAAGGACCTTCAGCAAATGCTGCCAACAGTATTTTGCCCGTATTTCCTTCCATGTTCCAAGAGATTTGCTAGATTTGTGTCTGGGTGGGGTTTTTTAGCTCATTAAGAGTTTTACTGGTCTAGGTCAAGTTTTACTGGCATATAGAAACTGTATGTCAAATTTACGACTGGAATATTCACAGCTGAGAGATTTACATCGAGGCTGAAGCTGTTTAAATAGTCAGCCAAGAAGCAGCCATATTTTCTGGCCAGCCAAAATGAACCCATCCAAATGGGATCAGCTCCAGAGCAGTGCCGGTGCCTGTCTGTGCAGAGTTAAACCATCGAACCAAGTGATTGCAAATGCTGAACACCATCAGCAATTGTGATTTCTCCATGTATATTTCATGAGCATAATAAGGAGCCACATTTGTTAAAGAAGCCGGTGCTTATAAACGATGCACTTTATCACTCTTCTCTGGCTATCTTAGCACTTCTCCCAGCCGCTGGAAGAATACCCACATTATACATTCAACAGGTTTTGTTCCAGCCATTTTCCAAAGTGAATTTTCACTGTTCCCTGTTTAGCTTGGCTTCCCAAGGAAGCAAGGCTTGCACGTTCGAGCACCCTGCGTTTGGGTTCATGCTTATATACCTGTCTCTCCAACACCTCTCGCAGCTGGTGAACCTGTTGGGCATCTTCAGCTGAATTTAACAGAGAGATGGAGAACTCAGAAGTGCAAAATTTCTGGAAGTTTAATGAAAGCAAGCAGGCAAAGGGGAGCAGCAAGGAAGACAGAGATTGCAGACTCACCGCAACTCCCCTGGGAATCCAGATAGAAATGAAGTCTTGTAAGACCTTCACTTGCAAGCAAGGTGAGCCTGAGCCTCCACCCTACAAGGCACCAGAGAATCCACACACAAAATGCATCCTTATCGGGGACCTTATTTGTTGCTATCATCAGAACTACTGTTTTTTTTTTTATTTAGATGTTGTTAGTTTAAAGGAATAGGTACCTTGTGGAGCAGCATCAGAAGGAAAACACAGTGAGAGACACCATTATCAGGTGGAGCTGAGCAGAAAGCACTGCCTCCTGTTGTGACGCTGTGCAGTACTGAGCAACGGGGAAAGAAAATATTAAACAGAAACAGGCTGTGATATTGGCTTATGGCCTGAGCACAGGCCTGCGGGTTTGGAAATCCCAGGATCAAATCATGTCCCTGATAACAATTCCTTTTATTGCCTACAAGCACTTGGGGTTTTGGCTACCTTAGCTAAAGAAGTGAGGATAATAGAGCCTGTCTCACAGGGTTGTTCCTGTCCAGCAATATATAATCACTTGATGTGCTCAGAGGATTAAATGTACCCCACAGTGAAATAAAAGGCACCAGCAATCACTCCTGTAGGCATTCAAAGCTTCTCCCTACCTTTGACAGCTGCCATGCTACGGCAGAGATTGTTCTGCTCAGCCCCAGCCTCAGAATCCAAATTTAGAACGTGTCCTATGACAGGAATCATTTACATGACAAAATCTGCCTTTCTCCAGATTCCTCTAATTAAGTCCTGCCTCCCTCGCAGGCAAAGCAGTTATCATGCTGGTGGAGCATTGCAGGAAACCCGCCATGGGAAAAGCAGCATGTCCATGTACAGGATGCTCTCCTGAGCCCATCAGGACATAGTTGGGTGCTGGACATCCGTCTGTGGGGTCTTCTCCTGAGCAAGTCAGGACATAGCTGGGTGCTGGACATCTGTCTGCAGGATGCTCTCCTGAGCCCATCAGGATGTATTTGGGTGCTGGACATCTCAGGGTCAGCCCAGACAGCCAGGAAGGGGGTGAGGGCTCCTTGTCCTCCTGCGCTGGCTGCAATCCCACCATCGAGCTGCAGGTGTGACTGGAGCTCAGGAGCCAGAGGGGAAGACTGCCCTTAGGACAACTTTTAGAGCAGATGTGGATGTTGTTGTAAAGCCGCGTAGTTGTGGGTGCCTGAATGAGAATGGATGTTGGCAAATTTTCAGCATCTCCTGGGTCTCTAGGACGGGAAGTATCTAGGATGGAAAGGCCCACCATGCTCAACAGCAATTGCTGTCCTTCAGTAGGTGTGGTGAGCTGCTAACGTGCTTGGCAGCTTGTGGTCACACAAATGAATGTGTCCCTTGCTGATGATTTTAGGAAATTCCACGTATCCTTCAACCTATTCTAGAAAAACACCTCCTTAGGTATTCATCCTGGGGTCACTGAGTGACTTGCAGCAGAGTATGGTTTCAAAGACTTCCTTCTTGAATAGCTGCCGTCTCTCCTGCTGGGAAGATCTTTATGTATAACTGGCAGAGGAGCTTCTTCCTCCCATGGGAGGGATGTGCGTGGAGCCTTCATGGTACTCCCCACCTCTGCAGCTCCTGGGAGGATCAGACCTCACTTCAGATCTTTGACGCTTCAAAGATCCCTCTGCTGACGCACCCAGTGCTCTCCCAAAGCTGACACGCTGCTCTGTGTCTACATGGCTTGGACGGCATGCTCTGCATGCTGACACTGTTCAGTTATGTGACAGGGATCAAAGGGTTCAATGCGCCGTCGTGACTTGGAGCAGAGGGAGAGGGTGGCCGTAAAACACAAAAGGAAGGAAGGGTGGCACTGGGATCTCCAAGTGCTACAGCTCATCTGGCTTCAAAAAGTCTCAGTGAGATGGGTCAGTATTTGTTATCCACTGGTGGCTCATCGCCACCCCTGCTAGGTCTGGGCTTGATTTGATATTGCCCCTATTTCTCCAGACAAGGGTACATAAGCAGCTGAAGCAAGAACAGCAACGAAGCTCCAGGAACCACAAGGCCGTTTGTCAGTAAGGAAGTTGGAGACGCTCTTCCTGGGGAGCAGCTCTTCCTTCAGCCTCCACACGCCAGGACAGATTGTCTTTCAGATGAGTCACCAACTCCAGGCCCTCAAACCCAGCACCAGCTCCAGGAGTGACGTTCCCATGCTCCTCAGGAGGACAGTGTGTTCCTCTCCGTCATCCATCCAGGTGGTGACCCGAGTCCTTTGCCTTCCTCTTCCCCCATCCCTCCATCAGCTTCGTGCTGAGAGCTGTGCACAGTGTTGCAGCGGGGAGAGGACACGGGGGACTTGGTGGCCAGCAGCAACATCTGGGGCATGTTGGGTGGAGACAGGGACTCCAGCATGCTTATCCCCTTGATAAATGAGGTGCTGGACCCTTGGAGGCCTAGCCACTCTACCTGATAGTGTGTGAGGGCTCACAGTGTACTTATCTATTGGGAAATGCCCTTGAACCTCCTTCCCATGAACCTGCTAACCCCCAGCAGCACCTTTTTATGGTGCAAGCAGGTCTCCCCTGCCCATCAGCCACAGCATAGCACTCCGGGCAGCTGCCTGCACTTCCGTCAACACAAAGCTCCTGCCAAAGGCAACCTGCTATCCCAAATAGGAGCACATCGGTTTTATGCTCTCAGACTCTGTGCAGGAAAAGGGGTCATTTCCCTCAGCTATTTCTGCCAGTTTCCACCAAAGTGATCATAATTCAGGGTTCGTTTCTGTATTGGATGCCAACCACATACTGCTCTTAATCTTGGTAATTGTAGTTTATTAAGGTTTTTGGAAACTGGCAAAATGGCTTTCAGAAGAATAAAAAAAATTCCCAAACTCCAAATCAGTGAGGAAATTCCCTCAGTGGATCATGGCTGAAAACAAACATGTTTTTGTGCTTCCAGAAAATCAGCAAGACTAACAGTGCCATTGTTTGTGTAAGGGGGATTTCCACATTTCAGGGAACAGCTTGGAAGCCATCGCAGCGGCTGCCCTCAGGAGAGCAGGAGATGTGAACCAGCATCGGGAAAAATCACAGCAGGTTAAAAATCACGGGACTTTATAAAATGTTCATACAGATTTGGGTTGTGTTTTGTTTTTTTTTTTCTTCCTGTGCCTGCTGTCTGAACCTTTAGGGGGCATATTTTCCTCCTTTCCTTGTAGCATGAGGACCACAAATATACCAGCCTATTTTTGCCCCTAATAAAAGCTCCTTGTCACAGAGCTATGTGACTCCGGGCACCCTTGCGTAAAAGGCGGCATGAAATATCACAAGATTTATAATAAAATTACACGAGTCAGCAACACTGAAACCTACCATGAGAAACGAGTACCCCACCCAGATTAAAAAACAAGCCTCGTTTTTAAAAGCTCTGCTGGACTGTGCATTAGGACAATCCAATTTTGTCCTGCTGTGTACTGGAAGCAAAGGGGTTCATCTGCAAAGTGTCTGCCCTCGCCATCCTTCCCACGTGAGCAAGGAGGGGGTCCATGTCAGGGCAGCCCAGTTGGCTTCACACCAGGTCCTCTTCTTCATCCAGCTGTTGTGTTGGAGGATGGGGCTGGTCTGTCAGCGGTGTGGGTGGGTGCTGCCTCACCACAGCTGGCTGCTTTTTGGGAGCTGATTTCACTTGAAATGTGATCCCACCGCGGAGGTCTTCACGGTGGGGCAGTGATCTCTGGTGAAGAGGTGCTTGTGTCTTATGTATCTCAAGAGAGCATCTATCTCCTGCCTGGGGCTGAAGAAGGTCAAACAGCCCAGCAAGACCTGCTGATCCCTCTGGTCTCTTGTCAGGACTTGTGGGATGAATTTTTGCACTCCCAGTGTCCCTGTATTTCCTCCATACTTGCCACCTAGGATCGCAGTCCCTTTCCAGATGGAGGACCCCATGGGGACCACCTGAAGTGCCAGCAGAGAGCACCAGGCTGATCCCATTACTCTGGAAGGTCTAAAAGCAAGGATCCTCTACGTGCTGCTGTTGGTCTGGGAGACAGGGATGTCGTGGTTTCGGTTTCAGCTCAGCCGGTAACAAAGC
>VYZV01000118.1:33707-67534 GCA_013401275.1 Pandion haliaetus
TCGGCCTGGGCCAGAGGCGGGTCCCATTTGGAGCCAGGGGAGCTTCTCGCAGCTTCTTAAAGGAGCCACCTCTGCAGTCCCCTCCCCCACTACCAAAGAAAACCGCGCCACACAAACCCATAACAAGGGACCACATCAAATCCAGGCTTGGTCAAGGCAAACCCAAAGCTTTCTCCTATTGCTGGCCAAAATTTTATTCCTTTTAAATACCACAAAACCAAAAACCATCCAAAGAGAGACTCAGCATTTCTTCAGGTCCTCAGGAGCTGAGTGAGCTCAGGAGGGACTTGCTGCCTTGCAGGGCTCTGCCCAAGGCAGGGACCAAAGACTGGGAAGGGACAGAGCCCACTGGCCAAGGGCAGAGCCATGGGGAGGGCAGACAGGGAACAAGGGGAGGTGAGAGGGAGAGGGGGAGAGGGAGCCAGAAATCTCTGTCTTGCCTTGCTGGCTTTCATCTGTCCACGCGGACAAATGGTATCACCCTAAATGTTGCAGTGAGATATTCCAGCCTCAGCTGATTGCCCTGTCTGATACCATTTGGGAGATTATCATATCCCTTGGCTGGGCTGCCTGCCAGGAAAACATGACTGAGAGGGCAATAAGAAGGGTGCTTTGCGGGGAAGGCGATGGTGTCACTGCTGACAGGGACGTTACCTCATCCCCTCTGAGTAAGCACTGTGTGGCCACCCCAAAACTGGAGCAGTGGCTTGGCATGGGGTGACACAAGGAGCTCTGGGGAGTGAGGGTAGGGTCACATTAGTCCTGCCACCACAGATGAACCTGTGACAAATGTTTGGTGGGACGGGGCAGGCACTTGGGACGTGCTGCTGGGATATTTGCTGTGTCTTGCTGCAGACTGGGAGTGAGAAGCGTGGCTGTTCTTGGGTTGCCAGCATGAAATCTCTGCCCTACCATGCTCTGTACAGTGTCTGGGTGATGCAAGGTCCTTTTGGGGCATGGGAATGCAGAAATCACTGCTGTTGATACTTATGAATAACAGACACCTGTATTCCCTTAATTTTAGCACATTTTTCAAAAACTATATGAAAAACTCAGCAGCTAAACTCAGAAGCTCACACCCAGGCTTGTTTGTGGTGGAGCACCCTAGCCAAGCAAAGATGAGCAAATGCAAGGTGGGAAGACCCTGGCTTAAAAATATTCGTGCAACCTGCAACGATCCATCTTGTGTGGGTGAGTCCTGATAGCCCTTAATTACGCACTCCCATGCTATTTTTTGCACTGAGTTGCTGCCTCATTCAGTACTCAGGATGTGCCGTGCTCAGTTAATGAGCAGCTAATCAGTGTTGTTTGGCTGCTTGCTGCTGAACCCCACAGAGCTGGCCGGTGGACCTGACAGCCCTGGAAGTACAGGGATAGTCCTCCTCTGTCTCCAGGTGGAGGGAGGGCACCTGGTGTGCTTTGAGTCTGCTAGGGGTTCAGCTGCTCTCATCGGAGACATCTCGCCTGAATGCTGGCCAATGGCCATTTTTGAAAATTATTACATTCAGGCATATAGTCACAGGAATCCAAAGGACAATCCTACTCCAAACCTTGTGTCGTGGTTTAACCCCAGCCAGCAACTAAGCACCACGCAACCGCTCACTCAGTTTCCCCCCCCCCACCCAGTGGGATGGGGGAGAAAATCAGGAAAAGAACTAGAACTCATGGGTTGAGATAAGAACGGTTCAATAGAACAGAAAAGAAGAAACTAATAATGACAACAATAACATTAATGAAATGACAGCAGTAATAATAAAAGGATTGGAGTATACAAGTGATGCACAACGCAATTGCTCACCACCCGCTGACCGACGCACCCGGAAGTCCCCGAGCAGCGATGCCCCCCAGTGCCTAAAACGTCATATGGTATGGAATACTCCGTTGGCCACTTTGGGTCAGCTGCCCTGACTGTGCTCCCTCCCAGCTTCTTGTGCCCCTGCAGCTTTCTTGCTGGCTGGGCATCAGAGGCCAAAAAACCTTGACTTTAGACTAACCATTACTTAGCAACAACTGAAAACATCAGTGTGTTATCAACATTCTTCTCATACCTAGCTCAAAAACACAGCACTATACCAGCTACTAGGAAGACAATTAACTCTATCCCAGCTGAAACGAGGACAGCTTGAATGCACAGATATTTTCTTAAAAGGGAGAAACATCTTATACTTCCCTACCCCTGTTCTTAGAAATGGCTGAATGATTTTGGCTGAAGGTGAAGCAGAAGTAGTACAAAACACTCGGTGTAGAAAGCTTTTCAGAGGTCGCAATGTTAAAAGCAAGATGATGCATTTTCTAATGGGAAGTTTGGGGTGATTTACTAACCCATCCTGAAGTGCTACATAGAAGTTAAAACCATATGTCTCCATCACTCAATAGCATTAGCTGCTCCAAAGAAGAAGGCAGCTTAGCTCAGCTACTGCCAAACAGAAAAGAGAACACTTCAAAAGATCCAATTTCCAGATTAGACTCAGGGATGTTTCCCTTGTTCTTCCCCAAAAGCTCTTTTAAACAAACAAGCTATCAAAGATACCAGAAAATCATAGCATTTAGTTTCTTTAGGGTCTCTGAAGAGTTCAGGAGATGAAAATAACTACAAAACTATCAATAAATCATGACCTCAGCTTGATGAGATGACGGACAATGAGGAATTACTGAAATTAGAAATACCTACTATAAGCACAGAAACGCTTTGTGTCTTTCTGTACCCCTTATGATCCCACCAGTGCAGGGTCTTAGTTCAGAGGGAGAGGCTTTCATCAACACATTAGCTAAGAAAAAGAAAACTGAATGAAAAGGGCAACTGATGTATTATAGCTTGCTTAAATAAAGCCATTTGACCTTACCATGACTCTAAAACTTGATAATACAAACCATTGTCTTCGTGCACTTCCCAGCACGACGGATGTGGCCCATGAGGGTCCCGCTGGGCTCCCTTATTCAACATAACCCCATTCCTCCCCCACATGATGTGGAAATGCAGAACCAACATCACTGCAATACAGAAGATGCCTTGGCCAAATTGAGAGATGCCAGTAGAACACCTGCCAACAAAACCATCTTTTTTGTGATCCCCCACCGCACAGTGGAGGTTGACCAATATCATATCCACTGTGCCAAAGGCAAAAACCAAAGCCCTGAAGGATAGTCAAATCCATAAGAAGTATTTATTTGGGGCAAAACATAAAATTAAGCCATGAGCTTTGGTTTGCAGAGAGTGTTCTGGTGAGCCAGGGTAGGACTGGCTTGTGGACTTTCTGGTACCATACCGACAGATTTTGAAATGGCCATTGTCATAATATATAAGCAGAGGTGCTTCCCCCAGCAATGAAAAACTATTGTAGGGATTAACTTGGTAGTATCCCGTGAACTCAACAGGCACGTGGTACCCCTTAAATGGATGCCAGGCTTTGACATGTTAAAAGACCTGGATATGTTTATAGGACAAGTAGGACCATTTATGCAAACGGTCAGGTTTTGTGGGCGGGCTGTGGACTGTCTCACTGAAGGTCCTTTATAATTCACAAGAAACAGAGACTATAGCATTATAAATGCCAATCACAGTAGTAGGGCTTGATTTGCTTCATTTTAAATTTGGCATAAAAATTGACAGACCAATCTCTAGATGCACCTGCATCTCTCCATTAGCGGGTGACCAAAGGGAGCTGAGGGTGATAAGTGCAGTAGGTGCCTGCTGTTAACACCCAAAGTTAGGAGAAAGGAGTGCTGCCCCTTTGCCTGGGGTCTGGTGTAGCCCTCCTGGGTTGGAGGAAGGACGTTGCTTCCTCACTGCGCAAAGAAAAAGGTCAACCGTCGGGCTGCAGCGGATGCTGACCAACCGCGTCACCGACTGCTCCAATGCCAGGCTTCACCCCTGTTGTCTTTGCCAAAAGGCAGCCACTGCTAACTTGCAAAGGCTGCCCAGAAAAATCCTGTTTCATTGCCAGTCAGTCATGTCTGGACACTGAACCTTGTCCTGTCCTAGTTGCAAAGACAGGGCAGGAGTAAAGTCCCCCCCCTTGCTGTGACTCCATCGCCTTGGGATCTCACTGAGAAGTTGCCTTCAGGCGGCTACAAGGGAAGAGGCCACCAGGGGCAAAGGGCAGTGGCTCTGCAATACAGCAGGTACCTGGAAAACTGGCATCCCCCATGCTGTTGTGTTGTGCCATTGGCTCGAGAAGAGCTGACGCATCGCTTGGGAGTCGCTGTCGGCGGCAGAGCAACCTTCACTGACCTTGGCTCTGCAGACAATGTGGCTCCCGTCGGTTAGTCAGCACAACACCTGGAATCCACGCTTGGACTCTTTGAAGCAAAAGCCGCCAAACTTGGTCTCTGTTTCTCCTGGATGAAGACCAAAGCTCAAAATCTGGCAGCAGGACAAGTCATGCAGAACATCCAAGTGAATAGCTGTTCTGTTGAGGGAGTTGAAGAATGTGTTTATCTCAGCTCAGAGCAGAGCTCTCCAGGCAGGTGTTTGCTGTATGTGCTGTAGAGCAATGTCCTTGATGGGCTTGCTGAGAAGGGTATGGGGATAATACAAGCTCTAACTTGACATGAAATCCAGCAGTAATAGACCTGCATCCAACTGTGCTACTATATATCTCCAAGATATATCATCCAAGAGATGCTGCTGAAGTGACTCACAGGTGCTCAAGGTATTTCATACAAGTTGCCAACATTATTTTTCTGCTGTACTAGAATATGATTGGTTAATTGTGTGAAGTCAAGTACATTTCAGGATTTGGAAGAAGGCAGTGTTATGCAGGCATTGGAGCGATGATTTACACTCTTGCACATGTGGCATGTTTGGGTGAACCCACACAGTAGACAACAGCTTAAAATTCACTGCTGACATCTGGCCAGGCTAGACCCAGCCTAGTCGAGAAACTGTGCTCAACCTTGCATGTGCAAGATTCCAAGAAAGGGAAGTCACCAAGGCGTCACGCCCGCTGGTCAAAGATCTGAGACAAGGCCATTCATGGAGACTGCATCACGGCCCCATGGATCTGGCCACCAGAGCCAGATCTCAGCGATGGGGGTGTACATGGCATGCTTAATTGACAAATAAAGAACCCGGGGTGGAGACCATTTATGCAACATGTCCGTAACTCTGGCAGAAGTTGGTTTCAGGGCTAAGTCATGGTGAGAGGGAGGCTGCTGGTCTGGTGGTTGGCACATGTGTCCATGCTTTGAGAACATGCAGGTTCAGTTCTCTCCTCTGCTACAGGCTGCCTGGGTGCCCTCTGGGAAGCAGTCCTGTGAAGTCAAGCTTCATCATGGGTCTTGGGTCCTCTTGGAGGACAGAAAGTCCTCCAAGCCTGACAAATATGCTTTGGAGCCCGCTATGATAACGGGGAAGAGCAAACTTATCTCAGAAGGGTCCAAGCGGCTAGCTTGAAGGAGGAGCTCTCTGGGCTTCACTCAATCCATGTTCACAGCCCCAACCCTCCTGCAGAGTTAGGTGCCCTCATGCTTTGCCTTTATAATGCACCAGGGTACCTTGTTTTCTATTCCAAGGATAGCTGGGGATGTAATGGCCTTCTCTACGTGCCCCTCCTCCTTGCTACACAGTGGTTCAGCACCTCCCTCAGGTTGGCCGCAGCTGGTGCCATCCTCTGCCCACTCTCCCTGTCTCCCAGGGGCGTGAAACTTTTTTGGCCACTTCTCTGGAGGGGACACTCCATCTCACCTGATGGTGAAGCAGTCCTACCTTGCAAGCTGTAGCTAAGGCCCTTGGTCTTTCTTTGCCTCAGTTTCCCATGTGCAAACCACGTCTTGGTATTTTCCTACCTCTGCAGAGCAAGCACGAGGATAAAAGTACATTAAAAGCTTGGATGTCGTTCAGGTCCTAGAGTACTGGGAGCCATAGAAGTGACTTAAATAGATGGTTTAAAGCCAATTAAAGGAAAATCTTTGCTCTGAATGCAGAGATAGAAAAGATATAACAGGTCACCCAGCCCTGGTCCTTGCCAGCGTAGGGTTGTTCTGTGTACTTACTGGACTTCAGCCTTGTCAAAGCATACATGCTGTGAGCAACTTCCAGTACTTCCACCAGGAGAAAATTCAGCGTTTAACCTAAACACTTGCTCTCTTCATGTCACCCCTTTATTCCCATTTATCCCCTTGGCAATCCATCGTAAAGCTTGTTTCCAAGCTAATAACAGGTGAGTTACAGCAGCAATGAGATAACATCACATTAAAGGGATGAGTGTGCTAATACCTCTGTTTGGCCTGGGAGCATCGCCTGGGTGAATTAAATGCTCCCACGTGCCTGAGCTGATGCAGAATGGATTCCCTGCATGAGGTCCCCTCCTTCTTCACATCTCTTCGCTCGGCCAGGGCACATGTGTAGGGTTTCCATCCATCGCTGGGGAAGGCCAGTCTCCTCCAGGTTATGCTTTAAGGTGGAAAAAGTGTGATAAGCATATGCAAAGAGTAAATGTTTGTTGAAACGCTCGCTGCCTGGAAGCCCACCGTTAAAACACAGTGCTGACTTCTCAAAGTCAAGCCCTCACCTCAGTGGCCAGGTCCCTTAGGCATAAATAGCTCTTAAACTCAATCTGTTTCTTCTCATTTGCCTTCTCGTCTCATTTTTACTTTGACTGTACAGACACAAACCCATTTGTATTTCATGTCTTTACAAGTGGCATTTTATTCAAAGCTTTCATAAGGTGTTTTTTGTTCGTGGTGTCCCTGGGGGGCTTCCGGCTTCTGCAGCTGAGATGATGCTGTTCAAGCAGCACGAGCTTCTGAGGACTTCGCTCCATTGCTTTTATGCAGAAGATCCTTTACTTTCACTGTAATGACATGTATCTCAGGCCAATAGATGAAAGCAAATAGGATATTTTGGTAGCTTTTCAGTCTTGTAAAATTAATAAGCTCCTCAGCACCACCCTAAGAAAGCATTAGTTCAAGACGCACAAGAATATATGCACAAGCAAAACTTCTTGTTGCAAGGAAACCTTTCTCCAAGCCCCATCTGCATGTGTATTTCTGCCGGTTACTACTTTGTTTAAGCCCTGAGTAGAACTGTTACCAAAATAGCCAAATCATTGCAATCCACAGCTGTTAGATGGGCTTTGATTGCAGTCACGGGGGGCACAGGACCAGAGGTGGCGGCAGGATTTGAGCCTGGTATAATATGGCTTGCTCCATGCTGTAGGTTGGATTCCCCTGTGCCCCGCTTGGTGATGTTGAAGGCATGAATGTGCTCCAAGGATTTTTGGTGCAACGAGCCTGATTCTCTTCCTGCCACTCCCTTTTAGCCACGTTTCTATTTTGTAAATATCAGTCAATCATGGGTTTGTTTTATTTTAATCAAAAGCTTTTCACGTCAGACTGGACCTCTTTGCAAAGCCTTAGAAATGCCGACGCTTTTATTACCAGAAAACATTATTTTGAGTCACTCTCCTTCAGTAGGGCTTTTTAGAGAAATCTGTGGCAGTCTTCAACCACTAAAATGGAAAAAAAATTTAAAAACAATTTGACTTGTCACCATTTCCTTTGAATTCACTGATGACTTGATCCATTTGCCTCTATTCAATCCACCCATTACCTCACATTTTGCGAGGCATTTCCATCAGCTCTGGTGCTAACAGCAGGTCCAGCTCCTGGCAATGACAGCATCTGGGGCTGGATGATGCTGTAGACCTCTTTGAGTTGGCTTTTCTAGCACTGCCAACGCAGGTGATGCATTTTGGGAAGCCCAGCTCAGACATTCCTTCCCCGGTTGCACATTTACCTCTGAAATTACATTCTTCAGCCAAGCTCTAAATTCAATTCAACCATGCAACTTCTCCTGTCTTCACCAAAAGCTTCCCTTTTGCAAGTCCAAGCTGATTTTGGCCCTTGTCTGTGGCCACACAAGCCAAGGAGAAAGACATCCCATGGACCAGCGTGGCTGTTTGCTTGGCTCCTTCCATCTGAAGCAATATTCAGTCTGTTGTTTGATCTGACGGTGACTGCTGCTATTTAAGATTGCCTCATTGAACCCAGGCCGTGTTACTTTGCTGGGTGATTTTGCAGCCAGTTGCTGTTGAAGAACATGTGTTCTCATATTGATTTGTCCTGAGTGCTGAACGCAAAGGGCAGGAGGGATCCTGGAGTCTCGCTAATGCTCCAGCTCCAAGCATCGGCAATTAGTGGTACAGCATCCCAACTCAAGGAAGGAGAAGGCAGAGTTGGTAATCTGCTGTTGTCCAAAGCCTCCCTTGCTATCCTGCGTGCCATTTCATTCTGATTTATGATTTGTAAAGAGGCAGCAACACAAAGGAACAAGACCCCCGTGGTGCTGCACAAACCCAGGACAAGGCAATGTCCCTTGTCACAAGCACTCAAGACCTGCCTGGGTCACATCCTCTCCCCTGAGCCTGGTCTTAGCTGACCACTGCCCAGGATGAAGGACTTGCATGCACATCCCACTGTTCATAGCCTGTCCTGCCGGTCTCGGTGGACAGAGGGCCAGTGGGCTGGCAGAGCTACCTGTAACAGCAGAGCTGATGTGAATGTGCGAAACTAGTATTTGATTAATTAAGGCTTACAAAGCATGTTGAAGACCATAAAAGTCTGCAAGTGCAGGCAATTTAATATTTACATGACATCCTGCTTCCCTTGGGATAATCCCTGTCCTATGTTGCAATAAAACAAGCAACCTCACACTTTTAGGAACCAGCTTGTTGCCTCATCCCCTAGGGGATGGTCACATTAGCACCCAAATACAGAACAGGCACACAGGGTCCAGGTGCAGGACCCAGAGCATCCTGCCCACTCTGGAAACACCATTTCTTGGATGCTGTGCCCGAGCTCCTGAACTCCAGGGGTTTTATGCAGCCAGCTCAGGAAAGTCTGGCTTGTGCCGTGGCTCCCCAGGGAGGAGAGGAGCTGGAGCAGGCTGGGATCTGCTGCGCCTCTCTCTTCCCTCCTATGCTGTTCGTTTTCCAGTGCAGCTTCCAAAAAAAATGCATTAAAGGATAGCACAAGGATTTTTGGGACCATAACCAAGCCCGCTTCCCAACGCGGAGATGCAAGGGTGGATATCAGAAAGGAATAAAGAGATAATCTCACTGTCCTCTACCAGCATCTCTAGTTGATCATGCTGCCTTTAGTTTTCTTCCCTTTACCTCTGCCTGCTCCTGGGGAGCCAACTCTCAGCCGTGCAAATTAAAGGCAGCTGGAGAGAAAGAAAGGGGCTGTGAGAGGGTGAGGATCCTGCTGGCTGCTCCCTTGAGCCAAGCTGCCTCCTTGCCTGCACCTTGCTCAGAAGCAAAACTCCAGCTCCCCAGTAGGTCTCCCAGCACTGACAGAACTTGCTGCTTACAAAACTGCACAGAGGAGGCTATGAAGGTGGGGGAAAAAATCTGTTTACAAAAAACAGGAGAGGTGGTTTCTGTCCTCCCACCCCACATCTCCCCCTCTGCCTCACTTCTTCCTTGTCTCCATGCCCCTGCTTTGCATGCTCCCACCATCACCCATAAGCATCCAGTCCTGCAGAGCATCTCCACTCCATATGGAGCAAAGCTGCTAAAACCCTCGCCCGAGCGTGGGGGATGAGACGTCTTCTGCTCTGCTATAGCATTCCCAGTAACGGCATGTGGCAGCTCCCATGGGGCTGCTGAGGGACAGTAATGTCCACTTTGGTCAGCCGGGCAGCAACGCCCGGCTGGGTCCCACAGCTGTGTTTCTGAGCTCCTTTAGTCCTGCGTGCAGCAATGCCCTGCTGCATCCCTCCTTTCCCCACCCATGCCCCTCTTTCCTTTTTGACCTCCTGCCCTGCTTTCTCCGAAAGCTGCTCCATCCCTCCCCATGTCTCTTTTTCTCAGCTTCTCGGGGAGGAAGGAAATGTTTTTTTCAGGTTAGCAGTTCAGGTGACATCTCAGCTGGCCTGGCCTGAACCCAGTAGCGAAGGAAAAAAAAGCACATCTGCAAATGAAGTCCCAAGATTTCTAGCAAAGCCCCTAACAGCATTGCACCTGCTCTGTGCCATGCGTGCCTGTGCTGTGCTGTCTATAGGTCCCAGGCTGCAGCTCCTTGTTTTCTGGACTATAAAGGCCAGGGGGAGAGAAGGTCTTTTCCTCAGCATTGGCACAGGGACGCTCTAACAGAGGTTTTGGGTACCCCCCAAGCCGGTCATCATCCCCAATGAGCAGGAAGGTGCTGGTTTTCCAGCCCTGATTTTCAGGATGCTTTCGAGCAGGATCCACGTTTACCGCAGTATTTCTCTTCCTCAGGCACACTGGTAACAACGAGAATGTTGGAAATAGGCTGATGTTTGCTAGTGACTAATTAGTATGGTTTTTGAGGTCTGACTATCCTCTGTTCCTTCTCAGCAGTGCCAGTTGGCAAAGGAGGTGAAGGAAGGGCTGTTGTGCTTTGTTTGCAAGTGGCATCTCCTTGGGTCACTGGTTAAATGTGCTTTACCCAGGAGAGGGGCTGCGGAAGGGCTGGCTGCCTGCCGGAGGGAGCAGGCAGGTATCGGTGCTGTGTCCCTGGACATCCACAGCCGCCATCTCAACCCCCATGTAACCAGCCTGGGACAAATCTGGGATCACATTCAAGCCAGAGCCATTGCTTTGCCCCTCTGCCCCTAACAGCACTGGCTGCCTTTGGTTACGCCTCAGCCCCTGCCTTTTGCATCCCCACCAACCCTGCTCCTTGGAACGAGGATTTTTATTTTCCAGCCTAACCTTTGTCTCGTTGAGCCAGTGAGTCATCTCACTCATTAGCTGAACTTTGAATATCTCTTTATCCGCTGGATCCCTTTCAAGCTCGTTCCCTGGCAGCGGAAGCGCCTGCTCGCCTTCGCTCTGCTCTGGATTGCAGAGGAACCGCCTGCGTTGCTCTTGCAGCGGCATCTGTCTCCCCAGCTAAGGCACGCTAATAAAATCAGGGGGGAGCAGGGATGGATTTCAGCCCATGCACGCCTTCCCGTGCCCCAGGGGTTAATTGCTTGGAGGCAGCCCTGACCATTTAGGAACCTCCCCCCCNCCCCATTCTTCCACCCACCACCTCCGTTATTTCTGTAGTTTGTGTTTGCAAAGTGACAAGGATGCTCCGCAGCTGCTCTTGAAGCTGGTTGTGCTCATAGCTGGCTGCTGGCGGAGTCCAACAAGAGCTGCCTCGAGGCCTGGTCTTCTTGCGGTCCTCTGCAGAATGCCCAAATCCTTCTTTAGTTGCCTTCTCTGCTTTTTCCCCCCTTGCTCTGCACAGACCTCCCAGTGAGAGCAGGGATGGCCACATGGCGAGGAGAGGAAATTTAGGCTCTTGCAGCTGAATGGATAATCTCAGGCGAAGAGCAGGAGAGGGTATGGGTCAGCTGTGAAAGGGCATGGATGATTTAAAGGGTTTTAAAGCAGGTCAGAGCAATGTGGGTGACCTCAAATCACTGCTCCTGACATGCTCCTGGCTGCTTCAGTGTGGGTGAAGACCCAGGGACCCTCTCGCCTGATCAAATAAAAGCGGAGGGTGCTCGGTCAGAGGGAGAAACCCCTTCCCCACTGCTCCCTTGAAGGTGGACAGGAGATGACTTTATCTCCTGGAGAAGACCAGCAGCCTCCTCGGTGTCCCCACTGCCTTTCGGCCAGCTCATTTTGCCCCTGATTATTTTTTTTTCTGGTCTTATCATTTAGTAGCACTAATCACCTTTCCAAATTGCTGGGCACATGACCGAGAGCATTTCCTTCGGCATCTCAGCTCTCCTGTGCCTGCTTACATGCACGCCGGTAATTTGTGTCTCTCTGAGCCGGGGAGCTGGAGAGCTCTTCCCCATGAGGAGCTGATGATTCACGTCCCCAGAAAAGGGAATCAATAAAGCATGACTAAGGCAGCCCTACATCAGGATGGTGATTAGAGACTGCCTCCGCATCTTTGTCCGGAGTGGCAATTTACTGATTGTCTTTACGATTTTTGTCTTGCGGGGTCTTTGCCAGGCTTCCAGCAGCCCTTTTTATTTATTCATTTATTTTTGACTCCGGCATTTCGCAGGGGTTGGATTTGCTGCCTTGTGCTTTCTGGGGATGAGAAGTTGTGCCTACCTACAAATTTCTTGGTGATCCAGTGAGAATGGTAATTCATGCTGCCCTAAACCAGCCCAAACAGAGAGATGGGTGTTATTAATCACTGCTATGGGACTGCTTGCCCACAAAAAAGCTTTGGGGCAAAGAAGACTTTTTGAGAGCTTTTGATTTATGAACTCACCACCAAATGTGCCAAACACACAGACAAGATAAGTGCACACTGGACACAAAACTAATTATACACTATCTGCAGCCAGCCGTTCACGAGAAGGTAAATTAATGCTCAGCCACAAGACAGAGGATACTTTATGCCTTTTGCAGCCCAGCTCCCAAGATAACATGTACACACAGGTACTCCGCAGCCTAGAGATCGGCTCTCATGTGGTTTAATGCTATTCCTCAGTGCTTCTTCAATTCACCGTGTGCTGAAGCCTTCTAGGAGCACTGTAGAGATGCAGGGATGTGCCTGGTCACCAAACCAGCCCCACTCTTAAAGGCTCTGGGAGCATTTCTCCAGCAGCTCTGCCATCCGAGCGTGGCCTAGGGAGGGTTTGTCTTCGCAAGGTTATTTCATGCCAGATCAATTCCCCATGCCAGATCATTGCACAGCCCCATGGCAGTGAGGCAAGGGATTTGGGGGCTGTGGGGCTGTTAAACGGGGAACAGCAGCCTTAGTGATACGTAATGTGAGGATGAAGTTTGGGGCCACCGGCTGGTCCAGAAGGCATCAGGGAATAGTCTTCTTGTGCGGAGGGGCTGCTTGGAAGACCCTCCATAAGGGTAACTCCTGGAGAGGGGGGGCACAGAGATGGCACTCATCACCTGATGGCATTTTGTGGGCATCAGAAACACGACGGGGAGTGGAGACGCTGTCTCGGAGCAGTCCTCAAAGCCTGAAGAGGTTGATAACGGGGAAGAGGAAAGCCAGGAAGGAAGAGACGCTTCCCCACGCCCATGCCAGGAGGATGCAACACATAATTCCTGGCAGGGAGGTCGCAGTTTCCACGGCAGTCTCCGAGGCTCAGCCCAACCTCCCTAAGCACAGGGAACTAAAATACCTCTCTAATTTACCTGCTTGCAAAGCCTGTTATCCTTGTGGTACCCAAGCGATGCCTAGCAAGAGAAAACGCTCTCAGGATGGATGAGCACAGGAGTACTGGGGCACACCTTAGCTTAGACCCTGGATTTAGGCTCTGCCTCATCCCATCCCAGTCCAGCATGGTCCCATCTACCCAAAAGAGCTGCTTCAACAGCCCAAAAGGGCAGATTTCTCCCTGAAGCCCTTCAGACGTGCTTAAACTTCTCCATCAACTCATCCTCACACTTCTTACTACCCGTGTCTTTTTTATTACCTCCATCAACGGTGCATGGGGCTGCCTCCAGGGGGCAAGCCAGGATGCCTAAATAAGCTATAGAGAACCTGTATAGGTGACTTCAGTCTGTCCAGGACTAGCCAGGTATCCCCACTGAGTCTCCCTGCTGTGCACAGCCCACCCAAGCCCCTGGCCCTATGGGGTGCCCTGGGCAAAAGCATCTCCTTACCTGGGCATCTCCCACTGGGTAAATAAGTGAATAGAGGAGGTAATGGCAGTGCTGAAGCACGTTGCTGATGGAGACCTGGGGTTTCGGTGGCCTCAATCCACCCCCCTCCCAGTTTCAGGGATGCTCTTCCAACAAAAAGGAAAACAAAAGCTGGATGCCAGCCACGCGTTGCAGGTGTGGGAGTGCTGCTGCACCCAGCATTTGCTTTCCTGAGTGGAGATGCACTTTGGCTTAGCCCCCCGGTCCTGGCTCCAGGTCTTGCTGGGGATGGTGATGTCATGAGCAAGGGTCCCACTGGGGCTGGTGACGCTGCAGGTGAGGGTCCCGCTGGGGATGGTGGTGCTGTGGGCAAGGATCCCGCTGGGGACTCTGCTGGCCCTGGTGATGCTACTTGCTGCTCAGATGCAGGTCCTCATCTCAGCCTGCCTGCGAGGCTCCCGTTCCTGGTCGGTTCCCAAAATCCAGTCAGATGACAGGGTTATTTACTAAGGCTGGCAGGAAGGAAAGGCCATAAATTCCCCAGATATAACGGCTGAGTCAGAGAACGAGGCAGCCGCGGCCAATTCCAGCGTGGCCTGAAAGAGCGGCTTAAAGGGAGGGGACAGGGTCAGCTGTGGCTTGTGCTGCCCCCCCCTAACCTGGGAGCACCCTTGGAAGCTAGGAGGGCCAAGGAGGTATCAGACAGCAGGTCGTGCTATCTCCTGGCAGTCCTGGAGCTGTTTTCCCCAGGCAGGCCACCCTGCCTTTGCTTCCCATGCTGGGAGGCAGCAGTTTTCTTTGGTCTCCTGCCCTGCTCGAGGATCACGGTTTGGTTGAAAGGCCTTGCAGACAGCTTGCCCTTCCACCCCGGGGATCACTGCTTCCCTGGCAGGACAGCAAAAGGTTCAGCCTTTGGGGCTGAAGACCACGTATTATCTTCTGCAGGGTTTTTGCAACCCCTTGGGTTCTTTTAAAGAAAATAATTGCACGTTCCTAAAATTAGACCTGACACGCTGCAAATGCAAAAATCAACATATTTCATTAAGGAAAAAAAAACCCAACCCACCATAAGGAGACATTTGGATCCATTCACATGCATTTCTTTTTCCTCTGTTTGTTTGGTTGTTTGGGAGCAAATTCTCCAGCAGGCTTCAAGCAGCCACAAACCAAACCGGATAAATATTGTCTCTCCAGAAGGCTTTACCCCACACTGCCTGCTCCAGTCCCTTGCAGCATACGGCCTCCACAATTGACCCACACAGACCCCATCCCTGGTAATTTTGCTCCTGGTCCCCTCATCAGTTGCAGTCACGGAAGCCATTATTTCTGCTCTCTCCAGGTTTCTTCCTGCTCCATCCCAGGGGCACTCTAAACCTCCTGGGGCACACTTCCAATGGGTGATGATGGAGTCCTACAGTTTCTGATCCCCACCCCCCCATTGAAGGCTTGACAAAAGCTCTGGGAATTGCAAAATGTGCTGCTTCAGGACCGGATCCCACCATGTCTCCAGAACTCTTGGGTGTCAACGTTGTATTTACCTCCCCTCTTCAGGCCTCCTGTTCCTGGTGTGGTGCTGGTGTCTCAGACACCAGCATCACGGTGCTGCACCCCCAAGGACAACTGGTGATGCTCCAACCAGAAAATCTGCTCCAGGCAGACACAGCCAGGAGAGAGGATGGGGTGCTGGGACCTGCTGTAGAAACCGCAGGTGAAAACAGCACATCGCCTGCCATCTCCACCTCTTCCTCCTGTCCCTCCACCCTCCATCCTCAGCAGATCCTGAGAAGGTTGACAGATGAAGGTGTCCCCTTCCCATCGTGGCTCCTGGCTCCCCCATTGAGGGCAATGCTCCTCCCATCGCCAGTGTGATTTCCTTGCACCATTGAGCTTTATCTGCAAGGGAAGGCAAGAAGTCATGAAATCAGGCCCAGCAACAGCCTGTGTCCTTCTAGCCTGCTTAGAGAAGACACAAGTGCTCCCAGGTCTCTGTCCTCCACTGCTCCCTCTCTCTTGACAGCCAGGAGAGCTCTGGTCAGTGCTTCAGGGATGTGGCTTATGCTATTCGAGCAATTCACGGCTGTTGCTCAAGACCTCACAGGTGGAAAGGTCTTGAGCAACAGCCCTGAATCGCCCAAGTAGCGTAAAGAGAAGGTGGTCACAGGAGCGTGTAGGCAAGCACAGACCTAGGAGGTTACTGGCAGAACCAGTTTAAGCCACGTTAGCAGGTCGGAGCACTGAAGGCGATGCAGAGGTGCGACACGTTTGAAGGCACAATGCTCATCACAAGTCTTTCAAGCAGTTTTCATTGCAGGTGGGGAAAGGAGGCAGGTAGTAAACCTGGAGAAGGCATCTGCGTGCACTGGGCTGCTATGTTTGCTCCAGAAACATATTTGTAACTATCAAACCAGCTAAGGATGAGGAAGGCTGGGTCTGCAGAAAGATCCGTGAAAGATGCCTGTAAGTATATTCAAAGGGTTAAAAAGAGACAGTGAGTGGGCTAAGCGGTGAGTAATGAAGACGTCACTCAACAAGATGAGATGTTTTAGTGTATTCAACACCACTTTATATTGGATGGAAATTTCCAGGTGTTTGGAACAAAACCAGAGAGAACTCTTTATTATTTACCAAACTGCTTCAAATTTACGATCCTCTGTGTATCTCATTTTATACTGGAAGGCATCGTCCTTCCAGATCATTAGCAAAAATGTTGATGAAACTTGATCTTTAGCCCTGACTCTTGTTCTATCCCGACAAATGCGCCTTGCTCAGTGTAGCACACTCTTGTTTAGGATTACTTACTGCATTTCAACGTGTTTTCAGTTTGTACAAACCACATTTCAGACCAATGCATTTTTTTCTAATTTTTTTATTTCCTAAGACAAAGAAGCAAAATACATTAGTCAAAATAAAAACACATGTTCCTAAAGGCTGTGCTGTCTTTATCCTCTGGCTGTGCCATTCTCTAACAGCATTCCTCTTTGCACCAAAAAGAGCTGGAAAAAAAGAAAACCTGGCAGTTTTCTGTGCCTATCATCCCTCAAGTCTGACTCTTGTCTCATTGTAATTTTATTCAGTATCTGGCTTCTGCAAAGTTTCTCCCTGTTGACACTATTGTGTGGACAGAACCAAGCTCTAAATATTTCATCATGATTTTTTCTTAAATATTTGTTCTATTATTTTTATAGGCTGGTGATTGCCAGAATTATATTCTCCCCTTCTTTGTTTTAAATCACCACTGTGTTTCCTTTCTTCTGCCTCTCAGGATCATGTTGTCCAAAGATTTTATAATATAGCCACCCAAGGATCAGTAAGTTCATTAACTAATCTCATTATTGGCGCCCGAGACTGAATACTGGATGATGTCTGTAACCTACACAGACTGATTTCTTAAATATAAAATTTATCAAGAACCCATTTTTTTCTCTTTATCATTCTCCTTTCCTTTTTCACTGCACTTGGAGGACAAGATTTTAAGGAGTGCTCAGAGTATTGGCCCTTTTGGCTTGTCAATAGTGTTGTTCTCCTCCTCGCTCAACTCCTTGCTAGATTTTTGGTGTAAAAGCCCTTCTTAGTCCTTCAATGAAGTCCAACTAGTTTTGCTGCCTGGCCCACTGACCTCCTCCCAGCAATCCTTAACTATCTCAGAAGGCTCCTGCTTGGTTACCTCCCTCTATTTTCCACTCACGGGCAGCTGTTCACCCCATAGAGGGCTGTGCCAGCTGGAAATGTCACCGTGCCCCAGCTAATTGTTACCGTCCTCAGCTGGAAAGGACAGTCTGCACCACTCTGTCAATGGCAAGTATCATCCTGACCCCAAAACTGCTGCGTCCGCTCCAACGACCGATGCTGCTTCATGTTAAATGGGCTGGAGCAGCTGGTGGGTGGGGAGGAGCGGCTGGAGGGGGAGCACGTCCAGTGGCACAGCTGGATCCAGGAGCGCTCATCTGTCCACAGCTCCCCATCCTTGAGGAGCCTCTTGAGACTCTGCCTTGGCCGGCTTTTACGTTGGACAATCTCCTGGCCTTCAGCCTTGGGTACAGCCTTGCATGGGATTTTCCAGCCTTCTCCCTCACTATGGGCTTTTACTGTGCCTTCAAGTATAGATTTAAAAAAAACCAAAACCCCGTTTTGCTTTCTAGCCCTACGCAATCCTCTCCATGGCCCCACTGAACTCCATTACAAGCTGTGCGTCCAAGGTTTCCCATTCATTCCCAGTCTCTAAGAAGCAGGTTTAGGAAGATCTTCAAAAGCATAACTCATCACACGAGTGCATGCAGTGGACTCTTGCACTGGGATGAGCAGCTGAGTGGGAGAGAAGCGGAGAGGGGGTGGAGGATTGGCTGAAAAAATATAAAAGCTCAGTGCAGTCTCGAAGCAGCAAGACAGCACAACCCAGTAGTTTAAGGGAGGTTGGGGTGGTCCTTCAGGCTTACAGCAGGATCTGCCTAGCACTGACGTTGCAATGGATGGTGCCGATTAGCCACAGGCTCCTTTTCAAAGCATCATGCCATCCTCTGGCTCCAAGAAACTGGCGACTCAACCTCACTCGACGCAGCCGTAACCAGCTGTGACAGCTTTGATTTCGCCTGCGCTTGCTGTGTTGCCTCCAGGCTCTGCTACACCACCCAGAGGGATCGGCCCTTGCTGACAGCTTCGTCACCTTGGGCTGCCTGCAGCTCGGTGCCCCAATGAGAGACGCTGGCGAGGGCTGCTCCCAAAATAGCAGGGAGGCTCCTGGCTTTGGGTCAGATGTCCCCTGCACTGGCTTTGTTGTGGGGGACACACTTTGTGCCGGTGTTTCTGCAGTCATCATCCAGATGTGCATCTGTGAAAGGCAGAAAGGAGGAACATTTTGAGTGCAGAAGCATTTTGGCGGCCCCCATCTCATGCCCGAAGCACCACCCCTCTTACACAGAAAGCACAAAAAACCAGAAAACCCATCCCACTTTAATCACTATCGTGATTAAACCGAGAACCCATGGTGACTTAGTATCAGATTGCAGCCCTGCCATGGGGAATAATCCCTAAATCACATGGACTCGATGGTCATTGCCTCGTGGGGCAAATGGGAGTGGCGATGTCAGCCTGCAAGCCTGCATTCCCCTATAGGATGGCTCTCGTGTATTTTAGCCTTCAGGTCTTTCTTCTTCCCCAGCACCAGGCTGTGAATGGATTTCTCTGAAAGCAGCTGCAAATCTGGGTGTCATTTTGACTATGTGCACCCAGGGGATCCTGGTGCACAAAGTTCATGAGCTACTGCAAAGCCCTTGAAGGTCTTAAATTTTATCTGCTTATTGTGTAACTAGAGGAGACTAAGCAGTGAGGGAAGGTCACAGGCTTAGAGGATCCTGGGCCTGGCAGGGACAAGCCTGGAGGTTCGCTCACCTCCACCAGGCCCAAGCTCTGCAGAAGTCATCCCTGGGGGGGAACCACCAGAAATTGCCCAAGGCAGGATCTCTAAAGCCTTTTTCTCCTAAACAAAAGAGTAATTTCCCATGGAAATACCCCAGACAAACCCCAAACACCTCATCCCTTCTCCTTACAAACTCAGCCATGGCAGGGATGCTCTATTATCTTTCAAATCACAGCGATTTGCTTTTTCGCTCCCAACTCTGTAACAACAGTTGGTCTTTAGAGGGCATTTTCCCTACATTTACCCCATGCCAGGGAGCTCTGTTTGCAGTAGTTTATACAGAGGGAAACTGAAGCAAAGAGACAAGGTAAATGCATTTTTCAGTGCTAGAGCTCTCAGGAGTTGTGGCTCCTCTGGACCGTCTCCCTCACCAGCCTGCCGGGGCTGAAATCGCTGGGAAACAGAAAACAGAGATATTTGGGAAGAACTTTCCCCAAACAAGCATTAAATCCTCATCCTACCTCCAAAGACTTTCCCCTGCTGCCCTGGGCAAGGCACTGAGTTTATATCTGAGTCAGAAATAATAACATCTCTTCACTTAGCAGCGTGAGGGTACAGAAAGGAGAATATTGCTTAGCAGTGCTAAAACCCTACCACGCTCCTATTAGCTGTGGATTTCTGAACCTACTTCTGCTTCGTGTGCTTTATCAACATGTTCACAGTTGCTGTTTAATACAATTATTTAGCAGCAAAAGCTTTCCTAGTGGTGTTTTGACATCTGCCTCTTCTCCGAGAGGTTCGCATCTGAGATGCAGATGTGCTGGCTACAACCTGCTGCCTGCAGACGTCGAATTGTCAAAGGAGGTCCAGACGAAACAGTTTTGATAAGTAGAGCCCTAGGACCTGATGTACCCCACCTGTATTCTCCAGGCGGTAACACCACTTTTATTTGTACTGAAATCAGTGGTAAAGTTTTCATCGATTCTCACTACGCTGAATCAAGGCCTACGGATGGCACTGAGCCGAGATGTGATTGATGATTTTGCAAGCGCAAGCCAAAGGTGGGTGGAAAATGCATCTTGGAAACCGGTTTGGTAGCACTTTGATGCCTTCTGAAGTCTTACCAGGATGCGAAAATGTACCTGGCATTTTGCAGCTGTAAATATGGTCTTCACAGCCACATACAGCACTTCCAGCTGCACAGATGCTACTTATCTTTGTGTTCTCCTGGAACAAAACCTTGCTTTATTTTTCTCACTTCCAAAATAAACTTCCTTTTCTGTGCTCCCACAGAGAATCGCCACCGGGAAGAAAAGCTGTGCAGAGTTTTCTATCCAGCAGATTGCCTCTCTGTTCCCTCTACCCTGAGAACCCGAAAGCAGAGCGGGGCTACTGTTTACAGAAAACCGAAGAGCATTTAAAGATGTCTTGTTTCTAAATACATCCATTTCTGATTGAAAGAAGCTGAGCTAGTCGCATCGAAGGAGCTAATTAAAATGTAAACAGCCTTGCTTTTAATTGCTAGCGCTAAAAATTGTCATTATTTATTTTAAAAGTCGAGGTGCATAAGAATATGTGTTTAATTGCAAAAAGAAGGAGGAGGTGAATTTGAAATGTACTTTGGAGGTGCTGCAGTCTGAGCTCTGGCTGGTTGTTTCCATGAGAAAATGAAGTGGGCTTTTTCACCCTGCAAGTCCTTTGACGCAGACACACGGTTTGATTTTTTTTTTCTCTTTTAATGCATCTGTTTGTTTGTTTGGCCTTTCTTTTTCAAAATCCTATTTTCCATCTTCTGCAATTCTCACTCTTGGAGGAGTCTGGAAATCAATCCAACGCATCCAGATCAGTCATTATTGGATGTTTTTCTGTTCATGCTGGTAAATGGCTCGATTGTGTGTAATTAGTTAAAGATGTGAAGTGCCGACTAAGTGCTAAGTAATGTTACATAAGTGTAATGTATGGCAGACACAGTGCCACAAAAAGCTTAATACTATTTTGCACTTAACTAGCACCTTTTACCCCAGGTTGGCAGAGCTCCTCACTACCGCTGCTGGAGGTTGTCAGCACCCCGGCAAATTACGTTATTGTTTTAATACGCGTTTACAGCTGAGAAAAACTGAGGCACAGAGCAGTGAAATGCCTTGTCCCCATTCCCCCGGTGAGTTAGCAGCGGGGCAGTGCAGCAAAGCCCGGCATCTCAAGTCCCACAGCCACCAGCTCTGGTTACGGGTGATGCTCCGTAACCTCTGGCTGCACGGCTGCTGCCACGCTCGCTGTCGGCAAAACCCTGGGGTGACAGCTCGGGGACAAGCTGGGAGCAGAAGGGGAGGATGGTTCAGATGGGCTCGGCAGATGTTGCAGCCCACCAGTGCGTGGGGAAAGGAGCGCTGGGTTGGTGCGTGGCCACGGGGGCTGGTTGTAGGTGGGCTGAGACAAGTGGCTCGTGTCCTCAGAAAGGCTCCCATCCTAGCGAAGGACAGAGACCCCACCTCCTTCCTCTCCACGGTCAACTGCTTGTTCGAAAGATCGATTTCTTTTGAAGGTGGCAAGCCTCTGCTTCCAGCAATGCATTTGGGCTTGCTACATTGAGGAGGGAGAGGAAGAGCAGCTTCATCTCTTGCTGCCAGGCTCACGTCTTTTCCCAGCTCATGCCCATCCCATGGATACGCACTGGACCAAGCTGCCCCTTAACTCGAGGACTTTCCGCCTGCGAAACCCAAGCAGCCATGCAGTGAGCCAGCACAGGTCAGGCTGTGGTTGAGCCACAGCAGGCCACTGCTCTGTGCCTAAGGCCACCAGCCAGGAGCTTGCCACCTTGATGGGATGCTGGTCCAGACCCAGCCAGATGGGCCCTGGAGGGCTTGGGGCAGGATATGCATCATCCTGGCTGGCCAGGCACCCCTGCTCTGTCCCTCCTTTGCAGCATTGCTGTCCCCCCCCTTCCTCTATCTGGTGAGTGGAGTATATGCAGCCTTTCTCTCCCTCCCCGAAGCGTTTTCTCCAAGGCCTTGAATTGCTTTTGTAACTGTGCCCTCTTTGGATTTTCAACATCCTCTGGAAAATTTGATTTCACACCGTATTTGTATGTTTAACAAAAATAATTCCAAACACCAAAAACAAGCCGTGCCCTGACTGGCATTACGCAGCATTTGTGATAATTGGATTCTCAGAAAGCCAAGCACTTTCTGGGTTTTAATGAGATTCAAACTTTAATTACTGCGTCCCTTTCCCAGGCATGCAGTGGAAGCAGGGAGGAAAATGACCATAATCAGGTCTTCGGCATGTTGCAAGAGATGGCCTCGATGGATCGCATTTCAGTTCCTTAATGAGGGGCCATTCTTGCCACGC
Source organism: Pandion haliaetus (assembly GCA_013401275.1). Classification (NCBI taxonomy): domain Eukaryota; kingdom Metazoa; phylum Chordata; class Aves; order Accipitriformes; family Pandionidae; genus Pandion; species Pandion haliaetus. The sequence continues at coordinate 55,938 of VYZV01000118.1, forward strand.
ACAGTTGGAAAGCCAGTTTCTCTTACATCGTGGCCTACATTTACATCCCTTAGCATTTTGGCCACAAACCACTGCTGCATCCCCTCAGAAGAAGGCACTTCTCCACTGATGGAAAGCCAGGAGAGATGGACCTGCAGTACAGGAGAGGGAGACAAGGACATGTCACAGGCTGGTGTAGACTTTCATTAAGGACTTGATAATGAGTGATATAACACAAGGTGGTCCTTGGGCAGGGTCCAGGATCCCTGCAGGACCAGCATCAGCTTCCTGCAAGCCCTTTGCATGGCTCTTATCCTGCACGGCACAGATCCCAGGCAAATCTTGCCTGTAAGGCTGAGATGACTCATTTGCTGGCTTTCTCACTCCTCCACCTCCATCCCGGAGGATGCAGTGTTTTGCCGAGTCTTATCTGCACTGAGGATGGAGGAGGCAGATGAATGCAGTGGTTTCGTGTCTGCAGAGTGATGGCTTCAACGGACGAATGGGGTCATTCACAGGCACGCTTATACTTTATTTGGGAGGAATCAAGATACCACATGGTCATCTGAGAGGACCTTTAAATAGCAATGTTCAGCCTGTGTGACGATGTTCAGATCCAAGTCAAGAGAAACTAATTAAAAAAAAAAGGCTTTGTTAGACACTGCATCAAATTCTTCACAAATGAGCTGATAAATTGCGTTACGGTGTTCTCATATCCACTCGTTTTGTAGGCTGATAAGAAATCTCTCCATCTACGTGTTGTTGGTAGCCCTATGGCTTAACTTTTGTTATTCTATCATCCTTTAGATGGTCAGAGTTTTATGCTGCACCCTGTCTTTCCCCTTGCTGTAATTGGGACCGAAGTCAGAATTGCCAGGTAAAAATTTCCAAGATTGTTCTTCGTTCCATTTCCTGACCTCGTTTCCAAGTTCCCAGCTATCTCCCTGGTTTTCCATCACTTAAAAAAGGTCACCGCCGTTGCTTCTTTTCCTCTCTCGGCAGTCTGGAGTACACGCTGTCCTTGCCTAATACATGCAAGTATTTTCTTGGAATTACCTTCTTTTTAATCGCTAGCTGGTTTCGCATTCAGTCATGTACTCTAGATGCCTACACAGCGAGACGTGACTGCTTATTGCTGGCAGCAGGGGAAGCCAAGGTCTAAGCAAGCAGGAGCAGTGGGTGGCTTGAATCACGCTTGACATGAGACACCTCAGCAGTCACTGTGGGCAGGTTTGGCACCTCCGGTCTGCCCGTGGCCATGATCTCCATCAATTCCTGATGTTACCCAGCTGCCTTCTCCATTGGGGATGTCAGCAACTCAGCCGGCTTAGGAGAAGGAAACCCTTCTTCATGGCCACAGGGTCAGCAGCAAAGGAGCCACATGGGGAGTTGGAGCAGGTGCTCAGGGTGGAGGAGCTCAGTGGGGCTGGTGCTGTGGGGGTAAAGACTTGCATGGGGCCCAGAACACCACTGGGGATGTGCTTTTTGTGGCCATCCCCTCCAGCCTTGTCCAGGCAATATCAGGCAGAGCAGGTTTATATTTTCTAGACCTCATTCTCTGGAGATAGACCTTTTTGGTACTTCTTCAGCTGGTATTTTTACAAACCCTTTGCTCCCATTTAACTGTTCTGTAGCATTGAACCCCCACCTCAGTGCTTTGTTATTGCTCTTCCCTCCACCTTCCCTTTTCCCGTGCAAACCTGGCTTGGCTCATGCTTTCTTCTTCACTTGCTTTGCCCTTTTCCATTTCCAGAATGAGTTATTTTTATCTTTGGAGCTGCGTATTCCTGTGGGGAGCCATGTCTGCTGCTGCTGTCCTGCTGGAGGAAGCAGGGCTGTTCTGCTTCCCCTGGGCTCATTTTTAGGGTTCCACAGCAGGCATGGGTGGTAGGTGCCCTCCAGACATTCAGGACAAGCAGAGTGAGTAAAGCCACAGCTTTGGGGCACGTGTAGGGGTGTATTTGGTGAGGTTATGGCACACCCTCAAGCTTCTTCCAGTTTTGCATGGAGCCATGTTCCCCATCTTTGACAAAGATGACCAGATTCATGGCAAAGGGCAGAAATAAGTGTTTTGGGGAAGATAAGAGGGTGAGATGGAGGGCTTCTGTGGGCTGAGAGCCTCACCTTGCAGAAGGGCATAGGCAGCCTTAGGCCCCCTTAAGACAAATCCCAGGAACAAAGTGCCCGCAAAAAGGGGCTGAGGCTTATGCAAAGCAAACTCCTCTTCCTGCAGCGACCAAGGACCTTGAATTTCCTGCATATAAGTCTGGACAAACATGAATACAGTAGCAGATAATGCGGGATGACCTGTGTGGAAAGCGAAGTCCCTTGCTAGGTGTCCAGACTGGAGAAGGACAAGCTGCCTTTTGGGCTGTCCATCCTGTTACACCCAGGACCAGGAGAAACTGGGATCTGCTTGGCCTGTGGCATGCAGCACCACTTCAGGATGTTATTTGAATGTCATCTTGTGTGCCAGTCTATACCAGCAAGGAAAAACCTGTGCTGGATGGGATTAGGAGGGAGCTTGTTTTATTCCAGCATGTGTTGGGCCGATACTCCTCTGACCAGGCTTTTCCAGGTGCCCATGTTGAAGGACACAATGGCTTGGGTCATTCTCCTGTCTCTCTTCTCCTCTGGCTTTGGGTAGGATATCCTTCCCCTCTGGCACATCTGGAGCAGGATCCCTCATTCTCAGCTATGTGGGAGGTCCCTGAGCCCCACAGCCAGTCCATGGTGATGGGAACAGGTCAGGAAAGCAGCATGGATGGCACTCATGCAGCCCACAAACCTCTGAGTTCTGGCTGCCAAGCCCACAAATATGACTGCCCGTAAGCATGAGTCCATCCCAAGCCTTCAGCAGTCACAGGACCGTTGTCTCCCTCCTCTTCCCAGGAAGCAGATTGCAAACCCATGTAACCACAGAGACTAGCGGTGTCTGAACGGGCTCAGGCACCAGTCCATGCCCATCTGTGGCTCTTGGGAAATTGCTTCCTACGTGGCAGGAAAAGCTGTGCGTGGTGAGAAACAAAGCCTCCTGCTGGGTATGTGGCTGTCCTGCTTCCCCAGAAAATGGAAATGCTGCCCTGAAATGGACTGGAAACTCCTGGATCTATAGGAAAAAAAAGCTCTGTCCTATGTGTCACCCTCCCAGCCCCTCCAAACAGCCTTTTTGGGGGAGGGTAGGGGGTGGCTCTGGACAGTACAAAGGAGGCCATTTGGGTGGATTTGCTGCTGGGGCAACCTCTGGAGAAAAAACATGCAACTTGAGACCCACCAAATGACCTGCACTGAGAGAAGATGCTTATTCTTTCACGTAATATTATTTTTTATTTTGTTGGAGGGAAAATTCATCCCTCTTCATGGGAGCAGTGGGTCCCACTTATTTTCTACCTGAGCCTTAGTGCCAAAGAGGGTCTCAAGTGGAGCATCTCGCCATGGAGTGGAGGGTGATCTTGATGAAGAGACATATCCTTCCCCAAGCCCTGCCCTTCCCAGAAATGCTGCCGGTATTTCCACATACTTAGTACAAAACCAGGAATAGACACAACAGGAAGCTATTCTCTAGAATAAAGCAGCCTTTCTGAGATTGGGCACAACCCCTCCCTGGGGAGCGCTGGGATGGGGCGGTGAGTCTGGCACAGTCTGTCTTACAGTGGGCAATGCACTATGACAGCGTGTCCACAGATTTGCATTTCGTCAGGCCTTGCCAGTGAAAGGATGCTTTCCTTTTCCAGAGGTCAGGCATTACACCTCCTAATGGACCTCTCTGCAAAGATCGGGGAATGCAAGTGGTGGAGAGGATCAGTTCCAGGTTATCCGTGGTTTCTCCTCTCCCTACTCCTGGCTGTGGACATTCCGAGTAAGACATCTGTTCAGGGTGCAGAGCAGTTGGCAGAAGCTGCTGAGATGGTCTGTGGCTGGCTAACCACCGCTGGGGAAAAGAGACGGGAGCTGGCATCATCTCCACGTGGCCTGTGGCTGGACACTCAACAGGAAACGGGGAGAGCCCAGCAACCTCACTGGAAAAGTAATCTTTTGCACAGATCAAAGCATGAGACTGTCTCCAGGACGAGAAAATAGAGAGCGTGAGAAATGTCGGCTCGTTTAGAAAAGAGGCAGAGGGAGAATGTGATTGCCTGGATTGGCTGGAAAGTGAAAGAGCCAGGCTTGCAGAGGTGGGAGAGCAGATCACAGCGGTGCTACCAGGAGGGCACTGGGACAGCAATGACGGTTTAATAATTTTCATATACAACAAGAAGAGGTTAAAAACATTTGTTTGCAAATCCAGAGCATAATTAGTAGTGAGTTATGGAAAGTAGTGTTCCAGCTACTGTAAAAACAAGCTGGTGCTGAAGGGTCTGCTGGTCATTTGAAAGCGTTGAGAGCTTCAGCCCAAGATTCCTTCCTTAATTGCACCACTGTCGGCCACTCGCTTTAAATTAAGCAGACAGGAGTACGAGAGAGCTAATGCACTGCACTGAAAGGCAAACTATTAACCAAAGTGTCTCTCAGATGTTTAACTTCAAGGAGGCACGATTGAAATCTCATCAATTATGATCAGCAGACATGAGAAGGGCTTGAAGTTCATCCATAACGTAATTTGCAGAATAATAAAAATTAAAGACGTGAAATCTCTTTTAGGTTGAGTCTACTTCAGTCCCCAGGGTGAGTTACATGGGTCTCTGGATCATGCTCCCCACTGTGCTGCATGCATGCAATAAATGCAGTGCAAGAAAAGTTTCCCCGGTGCACTTTTGTTACTCAGAGGATGTTGCTATTGAATATTTACGCTACAGTTACAGACATAAGCCCTTTCTGTGCAGTCCCAGGCATATTCCCTGCTTTTGTCTTCACTGGCAGTTTTCCCTTTCTGAAATCCACCCAGTTATTCTTACAGCTCTTCTCCTGGATCGCAAACAGCTCTCCACTGTCCCTGGCATCCTCTTCATTTAAACACTTTGCACAAGTCCCCTGCCCTCAGCAGACCAGTCAATGGAAACAATGAATTTAGGGGAGACCGTGACATTCCTGATTAAAAAACAAGATTGAGTCCTTCACTTCCCACTGTGCTGCTGACAGCAATACTACTTAGCACTCCTACCCTATGACGCATTACCCAAACATTAGCTAATTATCCTGCCTGACTCCTTAGAAAGTAGGCAATTAAGTATTTAGCTCCATTCTCCAGATGAGGAAACCTGGGAACAAAAAGAGGTTAATAGAGGAAAGGCCAATCCTACTGTGTAGGGTGGAGAGCATCCCTGCCGTTTGGAGGAGCAATGTAAAGCATGGGGCTTGTCTTACCCATCTCAGCCATCTGCACTAAAACTGAGCTTCTTCTAGAGTTGGCATAAAAGACCAGCACCTTGGGAGAGTGATTCACCCTCTCCCAAGACATGTCCCATTGAGGTGGGCTGAATCATCTTCCAGGAAGAGCACACAAGGAGTCCACCTTCTCCACATTGCCAAGGTGAAGGGGAGCACCTGGGAAGGTGCGGATGCCCCACGCAAACAGTGTGAGTTGTCTCCAAACCGCAGACAGCAATGTTGCCAGGATCAGTGCTCAAGAGCTCCTGGATCCTGGGAAATGTTTTGCTGGTGTCACTTAAGCCGACTTTGAAGTGCATCTTGGAGCACTGCAACAGAAAGCAGGCTGCAAGCTCCATCCATACCATCGATTTGGTGACCAGTGCTCCATCGCAACCACGAATTGGAGCTATCTTTGGAGAGAACAAATGCTGAAATAAACTATTTTTAATGCAGAGAGAAAGCGTTTAGCAGAAAGGTCTTTAAAATAAAGCAACAGAAGGAGTCCAAACCTAATAACAAGAGCTCTAGCCATTGTGACTAAGTACTCTATAAAATGTGTAATTATGGCACTATAGCAACTATTGAATTCCAAGGCACATTTTGCATCTGAAACACAGGACAGAGCATCCTCTTTGGGTGATTCAGAGAAATAATCACAACACCCAAGCGCTCCACGTAGAAAAGGGAGAAGCACTGAACTGCAGCGTGCCATGAGCAGCGCGCGCCTGGCGTGCAAGTGCATCCCTGTGGGAGCAGCCCTGCCCAGGATGAGCGCACCTGCCTGGGGGGAAGAGACAAGCAAATATTTTTAGCCCGTGGCACAGCTGCGAGCACCTTGTCTGCTTCCTACCAGCGCTCGCTGAATCGTGGCGCGGAGCCGAGCACGGGGGCATGTCACGCTGGTGGGCATGGAGAGGGTGGCATGGGGATGTCATTGGAAAAGTGCATTTTACCAAGGCATGGAGGGTGTGAGTAAGATTTGTGCCGCTGTTCCCATCTCACGAGCTTTTCCTGCCCTCAGGTGCCCCGTTTCAGTTCAGATTGGGCCAAGCATGCAAGGATACCGAGGAGATCTTCTTTCCTCAGTGTGGCTCGGAGCCACTTGCATCCCTAAAAAGGCATCTTCTGACTCAGATACGCTCTCCTCCATTGTCTGGGACATGTTTTGCAGCTGGAGACTGGTGAATGAAGCTGAGTTACTGACCTTGATTAGAAAAAAATGCATGCTTGTACTTTGTAAACCAAGCCTTTTAAAGCTGGCTTTTATGCAAAGAATTATGTGAATGTGCATATGGAGGTGCTGGTATTTCAGGCCCCTTTCAATCTTCTGGATTGCCAGTGAGCCGATTTAAGCCTTTAACCAAAGGACGGATGCTACAAGAGGTGGTGAAGAGGACTCAAGCAGGTATTTAAGTGTGTGGCTGAGGAGCAGATGCTTGGATCAGGGCCTAGATTAGGAGAGGTATTTTATTACGTTGAAGGAGGTATTGTTTTACTACGTTATAAGTAGGCACAGATGATCCCTCTCCCCAGTTGGGGGAAAAAATGAAATAACGTGTTTTGAGGCCTGTTCTTACCCCTTTTCAGTGTGGAAATGCATTAAGGCCCTGCAGAAAACTGGTCTCTTAATCATCTTTGCCACTGTTTTTCCCATCGTGTCATCAAAATGGGAGATGATGATGAGTGAGGACAGTTTGGGGAGTTTTTTGGAATTGCCTCTAGTCCCACTCCAGCCTTGCCCACAGGTTAGAGATAATTTTCTTTGAAGACGCTGTGGAAGGGGGCACATGTTTGGCTTGGGATGATGCTCTCCAGCCAGGGTCCAGCGCAGGCAGGCGGGCTTATTGCCCTTGCACAACATACTGAGTTAAAATGAAGCCCTGGCTCTGCAGAAGGAGCTTGGTTATGTGAGTGAGCATCGCCAAAATATGGTACGACAATACCCCATCAGGCCAGTGCTCCGCTTCCGCTCAGAAAACAATAGGAGTTTACACAACTGCAGCCCACTTGAGATTTTCGCTTTACTTCACGGCTGAGCAACGAGACCCCAAATGTTACAGCTCTGCCTAATGTCCTTGGCTCTGTCCTGCTTTGGAAGGAAACATGCTGTGGCCTGCACTGCCAATGCTATTTCCTCTCACTTGTCTTTAAAGGTCTCTTTTTCCAACAGCTGATCGGCTCTGCAGCTCCGGGGAATACGTGAGATCCGGCTGGCCCACGATCTAGCTGGTATGGCTGTGTGCCATGTTGTTGTTTGTATTGCTTTCATTTTTTTGGCGTTACTTGGCTCTTCCACGCAACTTGTTTTCATCCTGGACTATGTGCTCATTACATATCCAAACACCCACGCAGGTTTTGCATGAGGAAACTCAAAACACGCGCAGTAGAGGAGCAAGTTTGTGATGGGAGGAATGAGATATTTGTCTCAAGGCAGACACAAACAATTGTCAAATCCCTGAGCTGCCCGTGGTTGGATTTCAAGCTTACTGACGACAAGCATGTGAACACCGTGCGTGCATCCTCCTGGCAAAGAGATGCTGGCCACATCTCTTGTGGTCACCCTGGCCTCTCCCAGCAACTCCAGCTACCGCCCAAGGCACCCGTCCAGGGACCTTCTGGCTCTCCGGCAAGCTGTGCCCTGAACACCAAGGAGACCCACTTTTGCTGCTAGGAAAGCTCTCGCTTCCCCTCCAAAGCCCCATCCTCACAAAACAGCCAGCCACAGGCAGCACAGATCTACCCAGTCAGCTCAGGTCCGGCAGGCACCAAGTTGTGCTGGAGGGTTTCAGCAAGGTAGCAAGCCAGGGGGGGTCAGAAATAGGACTGTTCTGCACGGTATTTGCTTCGTAAGTGCCCACTTTGGGGTTTTTCCCTAAAGCAGTGGGTCTGGGTTGCTGCCGGAGGCAGCACAGGCAGCATTGGTGCCATTGGGCCCCCAAGGTTGCATAGATCCAGCGCTGCATTAGTGCAGCAAATGTGGCCCTGGACTAGCAGAGCAGGGTTCAGATACTCATGTTTTCCTAGGCTCTCTCATTTTATGGCCCCCCCACCATCACAGTTCGGCTCCGGCAGCCGCCCTGATCGGGATGCAGAGAGCTCAGCTGGAGGCTCCAGGCTGTCCAAATCTGCTGCATGCCGCTCCCCTGCACATTGTGCTCCTCCCCACCATGCTCAGTCCACTCAGAGTGTGGAAAAACCCTCTCCCAGTGGCTACCGGTAACTGCACAGCGCTGGGCAGGCTGAGCCCGAGAAACCAGGGGACTCGGTTTGCAGCTCGGAATTGCTTTGCCTTCCCTGCTGCCTATGCTGCAGATGAATAAAGATTTTCCAGGGCTGTCAGTACTGCAGATTTCATCAGCATTCACTTCACTTTAAGTCCAAAATGTGCTAAAAATAAGCTGCCTCGGCATCCAGGTCTTGATTCAAGTGGTAACAGGATAGCGAGCAGAGAAAATCCTAGGGTGGTTTGCACTCTGCAGCAGCGTGCGGTGGGCTGCTGGCTCTTCTTCCTCCTCCTCCTCCTCCTCCTCCTGGCTGCTGCAGGGCTCTTGCTCACCGCTCGGTCTCAATCCCCTAAATTTCATATTTGAAGGTCACAAGTTTTACATGGCGTTGCTCCTTTCGGGCTGGTTGTTAGCGAGGCTCCAAATGCTGAGGTAGCGTCTCTTCCTCTGGGGTTGGGAGTATATTATTAGTGAGATCTTCAGTTAACTATTTCTTTTAATAGTCCTGCAGTAATTTTGGGAGGGAGATGCCTGCAGACAGAAGTTTCGATAAGTGAAGTCTGAAATGCCACAGCAAGGCCACAAACTTCAAAAAGCCTCATTAGTGCAGGAGTGGAGGGAGGTGTGGATGTTCGCGCCTTGTGCGTGGACTTTGTTGTGCTGTTGCAGAGCTGTGTGGCTTTGATACCAGTGAAAATGCTGAGAACCCCCCTCCTGGGCAGGGGTCTTGAGAGGAAGCGCTTGCTGCTCCCCCTTGCTTTTAAAATACCAGTTGGCGTTCAGCCTTCAAGGCTGCTGAAGGAGTTTTTCATCTGTAGGCAGATTTTGCTGCCACATTCTCACTCGCTTTCCTAAAATAAAGGGTAAAAAAAAAAAAATCCTTGTGCTAATTTAATCTAGCCAGGCATCTTGCTGTCCTGCCTGACAATATCTCTCCAATATGTCATGTCCAAAAGACATCTGTTTATTTGTTTGGCTTTTTTTTCCCCCTGGTCTTGAAATATCTATTCTGCTTTCTCAAGCAGCTCAGAGCTGCCCCAGGGATGTCCCAAGCCTCCCTCCTGCTTTAGTGGGGGCAGTGGGTGAAAACACCTCCCTTCTCCAGGAAAAACCCTACGACAACCTCAGATAGAGAAACGTGTCAAAGAATACCCAGCTTATGTGGTAGTCCCATAGGTGTTTGGGGTTTCAGAGCCAGCCTCCTGGCACGCAGCCATGCAGAGAGCCAAAGCACTGAAAAAAACCCTGGTGCAGGTCTGGAGATCCCAATGGGAGCTTCTTTCCAAACCAAGCACGACACTGCAGACCCACAGAGGTACCGGTGCTGCCGGTGAATTATTCAGCAGCATCAGCTGCAATGATTAATATTTTAATATCTCTTTAATATCTTTGTAAGTGATCTGGATGATTGGATCAAGTGTACCCTGATGAAATTTGCTGATGACACCAAACTGAGTGGGGAAATGGTCACTTCGGAAAGGAGAGCCACCCTGCAGAAAGACCTGAATAGGCTGGAAGAGTGGGCTAACGAGAACCTTATGAAGCTCAACAAAGACGAATATAAGGTCTTGCACCTGAGAAAACACAATCCAGGAGTGCAGCACAGGCTGGGATCTACCCCACTGGGGAGCAGCTCTGTGAAAAGGGACCTGGGGGTCTTGCGTGGACAACAAGCTCAACAGAGGGAAGAGTGTGCTGCTGCAGCAAAGGAAGCCAACAGGATGCTGGGTTGCATCAACAAGGACATCACCAGCGGAGATAAAGAAGTCATTATCCCACTGTACTCAGCACTTGTCAGGCCACTCCTGGAATACTGTGTTCAGTTTTGGTCCCTGATATACAACAAAGACGTGGACACGCTGGAGAGGGTCCAGAGAAGGGCCACAAAGATGACCCAAGGACTGGGAAGCCTGCCCTATGAGGAAAGGCTGAGAGAACTGGGTTTGTTCTGCCTTGAGAAAAGAAGGCTTAGGGGAGACCTTATCACCATGTTCCAGTACTTACAGGGTGGCTACAAAGAAGATGGAGACTCCCTTTTTACAAGGAGTCACATGGAAAAGATAAGGGGTAATGGGTACAGGTTACTCCTGGGGAGATTCTGATGGGATACAAGAGGAAAATTTTTCACAATGAGAACAATCAGCGATTGGAATAATCTCCTCAGGGAAATGGTGGATTACCCAACATTGGACACTTTTAAGATTTTGCTGGACAAGGTGCTGGGCCATCTTTAGACCATGCTTTTGCCAAGAAAGTTTGGACCAGATGATCCTTGACGTCCCTTCCAACCTGGTATTCTATGATTAAATACAAGTTATTTCCTGAAATCCAGAGCAAAAGAAAAAAATGTCATTAAATATGACAGCACGCAAGATGTGGGAAACCAATTGGGTTCCTTCCCAACCTGGGCCTCCAGGTTGTCTCTCCCTAAAGCATGTAGACGAGCTGTTGTATGGACTGAAAAAATGACCCAAGATAAAAAAAAACCCGACTGATTAATTCTGGTGCCCAGTGCTCAATTTGCAATTGCTTTCAAATGGGACTGTTGGTCAAACGCTAAATCTGGGTACCACTCGATCATCCACATTTTCATTTTACTCGTTATTTACTTTTATTTATGTTTACTGTTATTTATGGTGACTTTAATAGCTTTAGCTCCTTCTTGGAAAAGAAAAAACCCAGCACCCCAGCATTTAAAAATTGGCAGAAATGTCAAAACAATCGTCTTGGGAAGTTTAAGTATACATGGTCAAATATTCAGCTGATAAAATGGAACAAGGGAGGGTAACTGTGCTACCCGTGACAGGGACTGGTGCAGGAGCCAGCACGGGATCAGATCCCGCTGGGTTTTCCTAGATCCCTTTCCCAAGCACTCACCGCTGTGGGGCCGGGAAAGGAGATAGCCCCTTTGGCAATCAACACCCCACTCCTGTCCCACGGTGCTTCCCCCTGAGCCCCACAGCCCACCTCAGCCCCATGGCGCATCCCCCTGAGCCACCCCTCAGCCACACGGGGCAACCCCCTCAGCCCCACAGACCACCTCAGCCCCACGGCACATCCCTCTGAGCCCCCCCTCACCCACAC
>VYZV01000119.1:2978-42384 GCA_013401275.1 Pandion haliaetus
AGCCAGCGCAGACCCATACTTTTTCTGTTCTGAAAGAATTTAACTGCTTAAAGTGAATATTCTCCTTACTGATCACCACCACCAGAGGGCTGGAAATGCACATGCTGGAAGAGGCAATTTTTTGTATTTAATTTTTGTGTCATTGTGATTAACATCTTCGTAACAATACTGCACTACATAAGAGTAAGATACTTAAAGCAGTCTGAAAGTAAAGCAAGTTCTTTATTGGTTCAAGCAACCTTTGAAAAGACACCATAGAATTCCTGTCAAACCCCTAGAGAGAAGTAGCAAATTCACTGCAGTTTATAAGACAAAAAGCAAACCCTTCTAAGCTAGTTGTAGTTGTAAATTAAGCTCATAAATCAAGAATCATCCATAAAATAAGCCAAGGAGGACATGAGAGTCCTATTAATGTGAATCCAGGAGATAAAGGCTCTTGAACAGAATCATACCACAAGTGTTAAGTGTGTGATATTGATCACTAAAGTGTTGGAATACAAACCAGTAAAGCAAACATTTAAGTGGCAGGTATACCAGTGGAGCTGCAGGTTGCTGTCAGCCCACTGGCTTAGGTATAGTTTGTGGTTCATAGAGCTGTCTCTGCTTACTGTCCTCAGAATCCCTGATCTGTAACTCCAGCTTTGCGTTAATGACTTTGCCAGTAAATTCTGTAGGATATTTGCATTTAAATGCTTGTGATGAAGGTTATAAGATCCATGGTGGGGAGGGAGGTAGGGACTGCCTCCTGTTTGTTTGATACCTGCCAAGAATATGGTGATAGTGCTGGAAGCAAGTAGAAATTCATGATCTCCAGCAACAGTTCTCGATGCATAAATAATGAAGCATATGTGCATGTGCCTAAAAGGAGCCAGGAAATGCTGGTCTGCCTCCAGGGTCTGGCTGGGTATTAGGAAAATAGCTTGGTTCCCAGACTGTTTCTCCTTGTCTGCTGTCAAATCAGAATCACAAACGCCTTGGCTATCAGGTGCACTTGGTGTACATACTCTGTTGTGAATGATGGAGCTCCTGTTCTGGCCAGGGGAGGTGGGATTTTTAGTGAGAATTTGGTTATGCCCAGAGCATTTGCTGTAGCTGTTTGATACCTTGCAAGACATATTCATTCAGAATATTTGCAAAAAACTGACTTCTATTGTCATCTTTTTTGGTGGTTCTCTCTAAGCAAGAAAATCCCTTTTTCTTTGTGACAGAACAAATTCAAACATCTAACATGAGTTTGTTGCTTCATTTAGACTTACAGTCAGGTTGCTCATCCAATCCAGCAAGCCAAAGCCATGGGTCTCCAGTTCCACTCCAGGATTCTTGACATTGACAACATTGATGTGAGTGTCTTTTTCTGTCTTTCACCTTGGGGGATGAATTAGAAACTCATGATGTAAGGAGGGGTTTTCTTTGCTCTGACTGCTGTTTTTTGCCTCATGCTACTCTGGTATTTGCTGTTTCTGCTAACAGAGGAACAGATCCCTGCTGCTGGAACGGAGAGCTCACGGGACAGGTTTGCTACTGTGTGCTCAAGCCTAAGTTGCAGCATTGTGGTTTGTCTCCTGTCTGTCAGGGCACCTTGGTCTTAATCGCCAGCAGATAGATTGAGAAAGGCTAATAATAAAGGCAAATAGCACTGACCCAGTGCTTTCATGAAGGGCTTTGTTGGTGCCTACTCTGGATGATAATGCACAGAACTTCTGTGACGCAAAGGAAAGGTTGTTAGAGAGACTTAACCACTGTTCTGGGTGGCTCTTGATGAGTGGGGAGATAATGGCTGTGAGTGGAGTCACTGCCTCCTTAGGAGCAATGTTGGTAGTTGGGAACTCTGGCCAAATGTCTGCATGGTGGTGATGCTCTCTGTGTTTCCCTTTATAGAGGAGCCAGAGGTGTTATTGTTGCACTTAGCGGTACGTCTACAGTAGCACTTTCATTTAATTAAGTCTTTAGTGTCATCTGTCACAGGCCTCCAAGTTTTCTTTCAGATCTTTATTTCCTGCAATGGCAAACGTATCTCAAAGAAATTACCACCTTTCGTCAGACCTTTCATATCCCATAACCAGCTCTGCTTCAAAGGAAATGCGCAAGGGGAGGAGGGGAACAGGGCAGCTGTGCTTTTAAAATGTGTGGAAGTAGTCTGAAGTCAGATCAGCTGTTTGCCTTTGTCATCAAAGGTGCTAACTCAAAGGCAGCAACATTCAGTATATGTTACTTTTGGAACCAGCTATTATGGTATACTTGTCCAATACACTTCAGCTGTGCAATATTATACTCAATAAAATTATAAGCTAAATGCATTCAGACAATTACCATAAAGCCAGCTGCAGGGTCATTCCCATTGGAACAGAGAACACAGAGCTATTTAACAGGGGTCTAAAACCAGCAGTGATCTGGTCCAAGGTATGGAAATGGAGCATGGTGATAAAAGGATGCTGTTCAGAAAGTGTGAGCTGTTCCAGATGCTGTTGGGTGTATTGGCTGGCCAGATGTTTCTTCCTTGCGGTCACATTCCTGCAAGACAAGAAGTCAGGAAGAATTCAGCAACCATCATGGAAAAACAAGAGAGCAAAATCTGATGCTGTTGGTGGTCTGCTGAAAGGAGAACTACTGACAGAGAAAAATCACTGTCTGCTGCCCTGTGCAGGAGTCTCTCCTTTTGTGCCCACATGATTGTATAACTGGAGTGGGTGCAGGAGAGCACCAGAAACGTGAGGAAATGCCCCACAGCAAGGCACTTCATTTGACCTGTGTAGCCCTACAAAAGAAAAGCTGGAACTGACTTGATTAATGACCACATATCTTTACAGTGAGCAAGAAGATAATTTACAGGGCATCTCCTAACACAAAAGGCTGATGTCTGGTCCTCTTCCTAGGACTGTTTTGCCTTTTGGTCTTGATAGGCTTCTCATTTTCTCTCATCCGTCTGGGTTCAGAGGAAGACATTCCTACATCTTCAGTAACTCTGAATATTAACTGCAAGCATGTGCCAATTGAGCAGGAAAATTACTGTGGCATCTGCAATTCTCTTGATTATCTTCAGCAATAAATAATGTGGTCTAACAAAATTAAAGCTATGGAAGTAATAAACGTGATTGCTTTTTTCTAAGCATCTAAGCCAAAGGTTTTTCTGTATTGTTAGTGTCTAGGAGACTTGATTTCATTGTATGCTAAATAACTTTTTCCTCTATAGGTTCTAATTAGTATAGAACTGTGCATGGATTCTGAGTGGTGGCTGGAAAGACATTTCATTATTAACTTGTTTTAGATGCCTCTATTTTTGCATGAAATTTCTCAAGAAAATTACATCTTAGCTGGCAAATGGTATGCAACATGAACGAGTGCAGTTCTTCTTATGCTGTCTGTATTGCAAGCTGGGGGGATAAAGGGTGTTGTGTGTTTAAATTGTTAAATGTGTTTCCCTAGAGGATATTTATGGGACTATGTTGAGTGTTCTTATCCAGAAAAACAATTCAGTGAGTTTGGAAAAAAAACCCAAACATTTAGAAGATTTAAGGGAATTCACATGCTGCAAAGCTTGCAGTATTAGAAATGAAATCAAGTCTTTCAAACATAAGCATCTGAACTTATGTTCCAGATACCTGCTTAAGCACTCTATACTTCACTAGACATCTGCTGCCTTTAAATTTAATGGTATTTTGAATCCTTGGTATTTATTAGGACTATTTATTTGGCTGCCTAAATGTAGTTTTAAGTATGTGACTTGTGAAACGGGGTTTCTGAACTTAGTGTGGGAGGAATGATATAAATACTGTCTTGATTATAGAGTTTTTTGGGGATCATAGTACTAAAAAATAAAGCAATACCAGTATAGAAGTCTTTGTGCCTATAAGGGATACAGCCTGGTCAGTGCTACGGTCCTCCTCTGAAACCCACATACAGATTTATGTTGTCAAATTATCAATGCTAAGTGGTGTCATATAAAATGTCTGTCATGGAAACTGGTCTGAGAAAGAGCTGTGAATCTGTTTTTTGATACTTGGGTGGAAGGCATTATGTATTGCTGAATGAGTCAGTCTGGTTCCAGAAGTGCAGTGTGGACTGGGTTGGTGTGAGTTACTGCAGAGCTAGGGAAGTGATTCCCTCAGATTAAGCAAAGGAGCACTGCAGTAGTGCTGTTTTCCTCAGGGGCAAATAAAACATAAATTTATATATATATATATTCCTTTGTGAATTATGGCACAGTCTTGTAACTGCCTCTTGTGATACATTCTTATGTGATAAAATGCAATGTTTTTGAAACAGTATCTCTCTTATACAAAAGAGTATAATCATGCTTCCTTAAGTTTGAGATAGTATGATAACTTTTCTGGGTAACATAGCCAGTAACTCCAGAGTTACTGAAGAGCACGATGTTCTGTAACATACTGCATTCCCACAGAAGAGGCAGAAAGAGGGTTGTATTTTTTAAGAGCATAGCTTTTGGAAACAAAACTTCATGCTCTATTCCTCTTCGCATTTCAGTTAATAAGTTCTTTAAATATTTAATGGAGTGACCTTAGAATAGGGGGAAAAAAAAAATCTGTCAAGCTAAAGGTTGTCACCTTGAAGTTGTCCTGTTACTTAGTTCTTTTTATCTAGTTCAGTACAACTTCATGTCAAAGATTCAAAGAGAAAAAACTTCAGTTGATGTAGTTTCTTCAGAAAATGTAGTTTTTTTAAGAGCAGCGTTTCTTTTATTTTTGGTTTCTAATTTGGAAATAATGGAACAGAGCTTGTTCATGTTTCCCAGAAAAACTATGAAAACTTTCAGAACAATTCTGAGAAGGCTTTTAAGTACAGGGAAAATTTTGGGGAAGATGCTTTGCAATCAGGTCTACAGCATCTGTATTAACAAAGCAGTTATAACCTGATTAAAATAACTAGATTCAGCCCAGTGAGAAGATGGGATTGTTAGCTGTGTCGAGCCATAGCAGTTGTGTTAAATACTTGGTGCTTTTACATTAATCTACAGAAATCGTCTGTTTTCTAATGGAGTTTTCTTTCATTACAGCTGGCTATGGGGAAGATGATGGAGCAGGGACCAGTATTAATCATCACTTTTCAGGCTCAGGTTGTGATGGTAATTAAGAACCAGAAAGGGGAAGTGGTGGAAGGTGATCCGGTAAGTGATGCTTACTGGCTGTATACGGTTTCCCTGGGTCCTCTGCTAGCCATTTCAGTTGTATGGATTCATCTAGGTGCATCTAGAGCAGTGGCTGTCCGCATATATTCCATTCAGTGGTGTGCGTGATGTTGCATCTTGTGGGTAAGGTCTTGGTTCAGCTCAGCTTGGGCTATTTATTCCAGTCAGACACCAAGTGTTACAAACTGTTAATTGAGAATTACCATATGTGAGAGTCTGCAAACATCTAGAATGGACAGAGGAAGGGATATTTTAAATTCACACTGAGGAGAGGAGCTGGAGCTATGACCACCAGCAGTGCTTTCCCTTCCAGTTGCTGGTGTGCCTGGCCAGCAGTCTCCCTGCCTGCAGTTATTGCCTGAGTTCTGCTCCTTTGGCACCCTCTGGGACAGAATTGAACTGTCCTGCTGTAGATTAAAACTCCATCACACAGCTTCCACCTGATCCTGTTCTTTCTTTCTCCTTTTTCCTTTCATAAAGGGCACTATAAGAACAGAGCACAAAGATGTTTGGCAAACAGGGTGGGAGCTGGAGTTAAGTCATTTGCAGGAGATGGGGAAAATCACTGAGTTAATGTTTTTGGCTACTGCCTCCCTACACTAGTACAAAATATCTTACAGCGTCACAAGCCTTTACTTCCAGGAAACTCTCCCATACCCAGTTGTGTTAAATGCTGTACATGGTACAGGCTTCTAGCAGGAATCTCTGACAGGGTGATTTGTGCAGCAAATCTCTGGCATCTCTGTGGATTGTACTTCACTGTGGTTTAGCTTTTAACACTGCGAGTCCAGCCTGCCTGTTCTGTTGTGAGTGATGCTAAACTGAGCCTGTCAGACATAACCACAGAATATGCTTGTTACCAGAGTTAATGACACAGCAGGCTTGAGGAGCCCATGCGTTTTCTGGAATACCTTTTTTCTCAAGTGGCTCTCTATCCAGACAGCTCTGGCTTGCATTGTGTCTGTGCAATGTTTGAGTAGTCTAATGATATATAATGGGGGACATTGTGAGATGCCTGGAGCTGGCAGTTTCTAGCAGACTTCCATTAAAATTAATACATGCATTTAATAAATATTGGCTTTTTGCAGCCATTCTCTTTAGTCCAGGCTGTAAGTTTACAAAAAAAGGGACTAATTTTAATGATGGGGCCCATCTGGACTGATTTACAATCTGTCACATCAACTGCAGGGGAGGAGCAGCTGATACAGTGATTTCTTGCATTAAATTACTGCATTCCTAGAAGATAGATATTGATGTGATAATTATTGAACAGGATATCAAAGTCTGTTCGCTGTCTGATTTCTCTGGAGCAGCATTAAATCAAGGAGATCCATTAAAATTCTCCATTGGAAACAAAACTTCAGCTTTAATCAAATGACAGGTGCAGGCTGGCTGGTAACTATGATTTGGTGTTAAATGCTGAGCTGCTCCTGCAGAGTATTGAACAAATGACGTTCAAGGGAAAAGGAGCCTCAAATTGTAAACTCTCTAAATAGAAATCATATGTTTGTAATTGCTGCGGTATTTTACCTAGTTGCAATTGTTCAAGTTTCCACTGCTGTGCTGCAAGCTCACCCCCAGTGAGATGTGGGGAGACCAGGCAGCCTGTGGTGAGGTTTGACCTGGTGTTGTGGTAGTTAACATATAGGGGATCCCCATGGAGCACCTCAAAATCAATTTGGGAAAATGAGGCCTTAGACAACCCATCGAGCAATGCTGCGAAGTCAAGGGAATCTTTTTAAAATTAGGTCCTGAAGGACTGTGAGACAGGATGCTGTTTGTCATAGCAGCCTGTGGGATTAAAGGACAAATTTTTGCCTTGCATGCGTGGCCATGATAGAAATCTGCCTGTGGGAGTCCACACGTTTGCTGTCCCACTTTCTGTGAATATATGCAGCAGCATGCACTGTACATTGAGGATTAAGATGTACCCTATTAATAAAAGCACCAGATTGGAAAACCAGAAATCTCTCTGCTTTGGAAACACATAATTTTTATGTTTCATCACGTCTCATTTCTAGGAAGAAAGCTGTGCTGCTTGTTCAGTACTGCATGTTGCAAGATCACCAGCAACTCTTAAGCTTATCTGCTGTTCATCCCTTCAGAAATCCTATGTTCAAGAACATAAACTTTTCCAGATGTAGCAGAGCTTTGGTGCTGAAGTGTATGGTTAAATTACCTTCCATACACAATCTTACGAAATGGACTTCGAAAATAACGAATCACAAAAATCATACAAGTTAAGGTTCAACTGGCAATGTTAAATCAGTTATGTTACCTACTTCATCTTGAGCTGATACTTAGTGTTCTGTACTCAGGAAAAATCTGTCAGCATTGCTGTGTTTAGTATGTCAATGTACAGCCTGTCTCGAGCAGGCAAAAGTTTTGTTGTTTTTCTTCTCTTGTCCCTTCTGCTCTTCCTTCTGACATATCCCAAACATCTGTATGACTCAAGTTTTCAGTCACTTTTAACACTTCCCAGCAGAGCTGAAGCAAGTTAATATTCTGAAACACCGAGAAAGAAAAAAATGTCTTTATGATATGTGGTATTTCTAAAGCATTAGTTTTCTAATGACTGGTCTGGTACAGAAAGTCTCCCCCCTCACATTTGTGTACCTAAATTATAACCTATAAAGATTCACATATTCTATCAGAACTGTAGTAGTTAAGTACACATCTGGGAACTGAGCCAATGCACAGTCTGATCCCTCAGTGATACTTCCTTATCCGAGGGAAATACTCTCCATGGTTAATGGTTAAATGATAAACAAAATAACCTTTGCTTTTCAGAATGGATCTGTGACACTGTGCCAGATTTGGGCTCCTGGCAGCCCAGTCTCTTATGGGCAGTGTCACCTCTCTCCTGGGAGAGGCAGAGACTTTGTCACAGGTAGCTGCAGTGACTCTTCAGGGAGTTATTTTCATAAGACCATGAGTGATGGCCTCAGGATGTGCTGAGATACGGCTTTCATCCTTATTCACTTACTATGAACAAAACTGCTGTCATTCTCATTACATGCATCAAGGATGGAAAAGCCTAGAGGGTTTTTTTTTTTTTTCAGTCTGTAACCCTGTATGGTGAAAGCACTGTTTGCACAGCAAAGATTTGATTGCAGAGTTAGTGTGTGTCTATGGCTGGACTTGGTATGATCTGATTTTCATTGATAAATGTTGGTTTTTTTTACTCTCTGTCTCTCCTCAGACCCAGTGATAATAATTTCTGGTTAATTTGAGCTGCTCAAATTGAAGTATCAGAGCTACTGATACAGCTGTGGGGAGGGGATGCAGCTCACAGGCTGATGTGGGAGAGGTAGAGTTAGAGCTGCAGGAAAGAGCCTAAACTTGATTGAAGGTTACAGAGAGCAATACAGCCTGGTGGCCGAACCAATTTGAAACAAGAAATTTATATTTAAAAATCAGGTCAAATATTATCAAACTTGGCAGTGGTGCCAGTTAATGTATGTCAGCCAGAGATATTTGGAAACCCTAATGCTGTTTTTGGAAATAAAAAGTTTATCTGTTCCTGACTGATAAGTTTCTAACCACAGTCTAGTAGATGTTGCTGGAGCTGTCATTACTGGGGACCTTCAGGCTTAGAACCAGAGAGCAAAATCACAAGAACAATCTCTGGAGGAAGTGTGGAGCATGTCCCCATCAGCTCTGAGCTAGGAGGTCTGTGACCGTCACGCACACTAATGACAGGATTTTCCTTCCAGGACAAGGTTCTGCGGATGCTGTACGTATGGGCACTCTGCAGAGACCAGGATGAACTCAACCCGTACGCTGCATGGAGGTTATTGGACATTTCCTCATCGAGCACTGAGCAGGTTCTCTGAGAAGAATTTCATCCAAGGGCTTCCTGTACCTCTCTTGAAGCAACGCCATCTCTGACCTTGCACCCATCTGCTGTATGATGGACTGTGGGGGAAAGAGGCCAGACTGGTTCCTTTTCAGAAGAACAGGCTATTCAGTGTGCGCTCATTATACCAATCCCTATAATGAACTGGATGAGTCTGACATATCTGCCTTACGCTTTGCTGTGTAGCATTGCACTGTAAGGATGTATGGTAGATTTCAACGTGAATGGTCTAAGACACTAGCAGCTGCTGTTGGCTCCTTTTTTAATTGTGGCTGAAGGAGGCTGGTTTGGGTCCTGTATGTTTCCCTGTGCTTCCAGTGATGGACAGGTGGGTATCGGAGAGTGAGATGTGACAGGTCTAGTTCCCATCTTCTGTCATCCTCAGGTGGCCTCAAAGCATCCCTGAGAAGATGTTAAAGGTGCTTTTAAGGCACGTTGGTCTTAGCTAACATACATCTCTTGTACAAAGTTGCACCAATAAGCCTTCTGTTGCTGCAGTGTCTTGCACTTTACCAAACCAAATACAATCAGGACTTTGCACATGTCTCTTTGTTGGCATGGAGCGGAGTCAGAATGGAGGTGTTGGCATCATCAGGCAGGTTCTTGAGGCCAGTTGCAGGGGTGGAGTTTGCTGTCAGTGATAATATTTATATATCCACAGCTTTGCAGGGGGAACATTATTGTTTCTGGTGTTCTGTTCATTGAGTTAGCTGGTACCCCTAAAGAGTGCACAACTGCATTTCTGTGTTGGGTTCATCTGATGGTGTGGGGGAGACAGGCTGTGACTGGCTATGAGGAAGCAGGCAGAGTGCTAGAACAGCGGTCAGGAGTAGGGATGGAAAGGCAAGCAATCAATGAGTAAATAAACAGGTAGAACATCACCTCTTGTAGCTCAGGTATTTATTATGTGAGATGAGAAAAGAGGGTGCAGTTCACACACCTACTGTGTAAAGTGCATTACAAGCATGGCTTTCTTCACCAGACAGACTTGTGCTTCAGGGGGATGGCACACCTGGCCTGGGGGTCCCAGGTAGCAATTGGAAGACTTCAGAGGGTTTGCTGCTGGCACACTGACACGGACTCCAGGTTTTGGGCTTCTGCTAGAGGCTCAGTTTGGGAGCTGTGACATGGGTCAATTTGTCAGCTGCCTCCTCTTAATGGAAAGTGAGGGTGGGGGAAAAAATACTGATTGTGGAATAGGAAATTGAAGGACTGATCTGCTGCTGTGTTCTGCCTGTCTGCAAACAGGGTGATACAGGACAGCACTTCCTTGACATGATTAAAGAGACTATTGCCAGTTCTTCTCTTCTGAGTGTCCGGATCAGTTCCTCTGAATGTAAATGGGATTATCTCACAGCCCTTGGGTGAGACATTTAACTCTAGCAGCTTTCTTAGAGTGAGAGGTGATGAGCATGGCAAATTCGATAGCAGAGTCTGCCCTGTCCCCTTAGAAGATGCCCAGACCTGCTGTCTGGCAGCCACCTAGGTGTTTCTGCCATTCTCAAGGCAGGCTGCGGGTGTGACATGGTCACTGCTGCCTCCCTTATCACACAGTTTTCTCACTGGTGCTTTTGCCAGTGAAATAATTGCAGATTTTTACTCAAATATCTTGAGCACTAGTACACAAACTAAAGTTCTGAACAGAGTAAATTCTACAATGCAGAAATTGGCTATTAAATAGGGAATCCCTGTATGTGACTACTTTCAGAAATGGTGGATGAACGTTTGATGTGGGGCTTGTTCAGGGAGGCCCTTTCTGGGACAGAGCCCATCTAACATCTCTGCACACAGGCTGTATCCTGTGTGCGGGGACTTACCCTTTATTTGAACATCTGGACCACTGAGTACAAATGCAGTGTGGACAATGAATGTCTTTGAGATGCTTCTTGAACCTCATCGGGGATGGGGAAAGTCTCATCACCAAGAGCATGCAAAAATTGAGTTAGTGCCCTCCGAAAATAAACGACCAGTTCATTTCCTGCCCTGCTTCCTCAGTAGCTGGATGCAGGCAGTCACCAATCAGGAGTCTACAACAGCCTGGGTATGTATGTGCAACCTATTGTCCAAGTCTTTTGGGATGCTTCTATGAAGAATCTGCAAAACTTCGTTTACTCAGTGTGCTTTTCACTTTTTTTTAACTGGTGTTGAGGAAAAAGATCTGAATTAAGAGTGTAAAAGTTAATTGGTCTGCCCAGGACAGCTGCAGTAACCCAGCCGTGGTGGGGTAGCAGTATCTCGTGTTGGTTGGCTTAACCTGTGAATGCTAGGTCACAGTTTGCAGTGGCAGTCAGCTCTGCCTGTCCCCAGTGACCAGAGCGGGCAGAGCTAGTGGTGCTCCAGTGATACTGCTGATACAGAAAACCCTTCCCTGCACAGCAAGTTGTGGTGCTGGCTGCTCCCTGAGGGAACTTCTGGCATGTACATGGGATGTTTCCTTCAGCTGCTGTCTTGCTTACTGCTCATTAGCAGCTTTTCTCCAGAGATGCAGTGGCATGAAGGCAATTACTGAAAATGAGATTTAAGCCGTGGAGGAGGAGTAAGGGTTAACCACCAGTAAGTTTTGTATTGGTGACTGCTGCATCTGCCAGGCGTTCACCATAGTCGGGTCTGCAGCATGGGTTTGTTGGTCACCTCGGGACTTACGGTGACTGCACTAAATCCACCCCTTGTTTTTTCAGCAAAACTGGTGCATGACAGGGGGCCTGGGAAGCTGGGGGCTGCTCCTCCCCATGAGCAAGCTGGTGAGCTGCTGTCCTGGCTGGGTCAGAGAGCCCCAGGACCCAAGAGGGAGCTTCAAGAAGCAGCAGAAATCACAACTGCTAAACTGAAACGTCTCTAAGCTCTGTTCAACTCAGAGCTGTAGTGGTTGTGGGAGAGGTGGAAGCTGTCACTGCCTGGCTCTTCCTCTCTCAGACCTTTGCCCAGGCTCAGACTCCGATGGAGCCAGGGCTCCAGGCACACCCCACATCCCTTTTGGGGGCTGTTTGAGGGTCAGGTGGACCTCTGGGCATCTCGGATCTGCTGCTTTGCTTGGCAGAGCCTCACTGGGATGGGGTGGGAGTGGGAGCCTAGCTGCTCACCAGGCTTTTGAAATGTCTTTCCCTGTGTCTTGTGGGTCATGACAAGCATCCTCTATAGTGTGTGGGAAGGTGTGTCTGTGGGCAGGATCCTGCCTGAGGAGGAACCCATTTCCCCTTTGCCTTGGGACATCCCTCATCCCCAGATCCCAACTGCTGTATGCTAAAGGGACAGTGGAGAGATTTCACTTGCTGCATCTCAGAAAGAGTTATAACTTAATTTTTTTTTTAGCTCTTGGGATAATTAATTATCTTGGGATTTAATTTTTTTTTTTTTAGTGATTACAAGTAGCAATCTCCTGGGAGGCACAGATAGTTTGGATAGAAAGGCAGTGCTCAGCCTGCACATAGCAGAAGGAGGATTTTAAATTATTTTTAAATACTTCTCATGAGTGAGCAGATTTACAGTGGGCTGTAAATATTTTGCAGCACTGAGTTATAGTAGCACCGCACAGGCCTGGGCTTGCTGGCAGCCACCACAATGGCACTGCTGTAAAGGCATTGGCGTGTGGAGAGATCTTGGTGGTGCTTATAAATCTCTCTAAAAAAAGATAATGAGTCAAATTAGTACAGGGAGAGCACCTGGGATGGGGAGATATGTACCCATGGGCTGCATCTCAGGGCTCAGCCCCTCCAGCCTGTTCTGCTGGGGATTAAATACAACAGCAACAACAATAAAAATTAATAATATAAACTATTCTGGCCCCAGTGCAAAGGGCAGAGGTTCATGGGGAGTAAGGTCTTGCACGGGGCTCTCTTAAGATGGGGCTGGGGTTGAGATGGAGCCAAGTTAGCAGTGGTAGGGCAGGACCTCCGAAAGCGTAGTCCAACCTCCTGCTTGAAGCAGCCTGGTGCAGTTTTGGAGATGCGAAAGGATGGATGTGGGACCTGGAATTGGTTAATCCTGGGGCTACAGGATCGCCGTGGTATGCTTTATCTGCCCAACGCCTTGCAGGCCTCATCTGTTGAATGAAGCTGCTGGTACTAAAGTAACCCTCCCCTTTCTGCTTTCTCCTACAAGAACCAATGCAAAGCCAAAAATACGTACACATAAGTGTCACCGTCCCTGGTTTCCTTCAGCAGTCACATGTGGGCTGTGCATGGCATCAGGGGGGCAGGGTCTGAGCCAGGCAGGGAGGGAATGGTTGCTTCAGAAATCTGACTGCTAAAAGAGTGGAAATAGCTGGAAAGCATCACATCTTCCTGCTGAAGGGCTAGAAATGAGGCTAGGGGTGGCTCAGGAGGAAGGCTGGTGCCCTATGCCAGCAAAGCGATTAGGGCATCCCTGTCGTTGCTTTGAAGCACCAAAGGTCCCTCTGCTCATTAAATAGGAGCATGAGGGTTGTGGTGAGACCCAGGCACGTGCTCCCGATCCCACAGCATTCTGTCCCTGCATGCGGGAAGAAGTCCTCATTAACCACAGGTTCGGTGTTTGGCTTCTAATATTTCCCTCATTCTTTTGCACAGAGGTGTTTTGAAAACTTTCCTGCTTGATAAAGATATTTGGGATCATTGTGAGAACACCGTACATCTCAAGTCAATACCACATTACCCACTTTAATAATTTTACCACCACGTTAATTCTATATATTGAAAAAAGAGATTTATGTCTTGTCCTGGGTCACCTACTGTAGGGAAGCTGTCATTGCTGCTGTTTCTTGCAACAAGACTCTTCCCTCAGCTCCAAATTTTCTTGTCCCTCCTCCAGCTCTAGAGTCCCATTTCAGAGGTCTCGTGGCATTATGACTCGTGCAGAGGTTTAGATAATTGCTATTTTTCTTGGCTATGCTCTGCAAACGTATTTAATCACTTGCAGTAGTATCTTTTGCCAAGTACCACATGCGTGTTTGTGAAGCCTGGTTTAATTCTGCTTTAAATGTTAAATACCGTTTGCTGTGTGGCTGGTTACTCGCTGTACTCTGTCAATATGAAAATGTGCAGCTTGCTTGACGAGCGCTTTTCAAGTCGGAGTTATATTGGTAGCTGGCTGAAACCGCGTGTCCCCAGCTGCTATTTCTGTAGACGCGTTCAGCAGTCTGTGTTGGTGGGGAAGCGGCAGTGATGGAGTCCTGGGAGAGAGGTACAGTGGTGAACTCCTTGTGCCAGCATGTGAGGCAGTCACGTTGGCAACGGATGCTCTTCAGCCCTCCTTCTTGGGGAGAGCACCCTGAACCCACATCATCCTGGCCATTGTGCTGGAAAGGCCAGGGGAAGCAGGTCCTTGTCACAAAAGGTGTCACATCCCCAGGTGGCCACAGCCAGAACGTCCCTAGGTCTTTGGAGGGCTTCCTGAGATGGACCGCCCTGGCATGGGATGGTGCTTGTAGGTGTCCTCGACTCCCTGGGGTGACCGCAGCTCACGGCGATGGGATGCTGGAGCCAGTTTTGCGGTCTTAGCTGGTCCAGGGCGATGTGGCTCTGGTCACTAGGAAGCATTGGGGTGTGCTTTAAACATGCGCCCTCCACCTAGGCTCTAGCTTCTGGGCTGTGGAGCCCAGCCGCTGCCTGAGCACCTTGCTGAGCAGCAGCACAGGGCTTGACTGCAGGACCTTGGCCCAGCAGGGACAAGGCAGATACAGAAACAATTTTGGCCAGTGTTCCCCATTCCTCAATCGGGGATGGGTTTGCACCTGGTTCAATGCTGACCCGCTGGTGCCTGGTGGTGAGGGGCAGGCTTGTCCTGTGGCACGGCGAGTGGAGCTACTGGCTTTGCAAAGGGCAACTTTGTCTTTTCCTGACCAAGGAGA
The DNA here is from genome assembly GCA_013401275.1 of Pandion haliaetus. NCBI lineage: Eukaryota > Metazoa > Chordata > Aves > Accipitriformes > Pandionidae > Pandion > Pandion haliaetus. Next base: position 17,805 of record VYZV01000119.1, read on the forward strand.
AGCAGCTGGCAGGAGAAGATGCTCAGCAGTGGGGTATGGCTGCTGGCAGCGGGGTCAGTGTGTCACCAGAAGCTCATGAGATCTAGTGTTGTCCAGCCCGCAAGGATATTTGAGCGAATGAGGGTGAATTAACCCAACTCTGGTGTTTGGGGACAACGCCGTCCTTGTCACACGCCAGCCCCAAGCCTGTTCTGCTTCCTGGCAGCCCTTTGGAGCTGTCGCTGCTTGGCTCGGCGCAGGGGGTTATTTAATGCGTGTCTCTCTATTAACAGGGTGTCAGATCAGGGCAATAGGAATTACAGCCTCGCGGGCTAAGCCTGCAGTATCTGGGGGCTCAGTTCTGCTCCACTGAGCCTGTTCCCAATTACCTGGACGTGATCTGCGCTGTAAGATGCTGGCAGACCTGTTCTCACTCTCTTCCCCGCCGGCTTCTGTGGAGGCACCGCGCATCAGCTCCTTCTTGTGCAGTGGGGCTGGGGAAGAGGTGGCTGGGGATGCTGTGGGGCTTTGAGCAGGCTGTGGGACAGGGAAGCAGGGTCTGCCCAGGCCAAGAGCTGGCAAGCTTGGACCAGGGACCCATGGGAGGCCTGGGCGTATCTACCCTGTCCTTGATGGAAACCCCCAGGCAGGAGGGCTTGGATTGCTGCCAGCGCTGAGGGTGGTGGTGCTGTTTAAGCAGTGTCCAGCCCTCACCAGAGACGCATCTGAGGGGGCCATGCATTCTCTCTGGCCCTGAGCAGCACCTTTCTCCATCCTGGATGCTGACTGAGGATGCTCAGCCAGCCCCTCTCAGAGAGGGAAGTCCTCTCTCACCTGCTGAGCTCCTTCATGTTCCCTGTATGAAAGCTGGTTTGGGGTACTTCATGGAGCAGCTGCAATGTTGCAGGGGGCTTAGAGCTGGTGGAGCAGCTTGCTGTGACCCTAGCAGAGCTCTTGGCACGGGGGAGCAGAGAGAACATGGCATGTTGGGGGCCAGTAATATCCTTGGGGGAGGGATGCAGAGGGTTGTTGGAGCCCATGGTGCCATCAACTCTAAGAGGAACATGGCTGAACCTCTCTGCCAGCCTCAGCAGGGGCTGGATTTGCCCTCCGTCAGGGCAGTGCCACAGGATGGCAGAAAAGAGTAATAGACTGGAGAGGACTTCAAGAAGGCAAAGCCCAAACTGGGAAGCAGAAGAGGGACAGAAGGACCTGTGGGTGCCAGCCAGCCTGAGGGGATGGGGTGGACTGCTCTGGGCATGGAGCAGGATGCTGGCAGTGCTGCTGAGACAGCCTGGCTCCCCAATCCTGGCATAGCCCCATCCAGCTGTCAAGATCTGCTGTGGGGAAAAGACCTCCCCTCCTTTGATGCCCTGCTGCATGGCCCCAAGACAGTGCAGACCCACCAGTGGCTTGGGGACACCAGTCATTTGGGGACAATAACCATCCTTCCCCCCAAGAGCTGGCAGTAGAAGATACCACAGCCCTGCATCCTGAACCCTGGGGGACTGTTTGCTCATGTGAATTTGCATTTCATTAATATTGAATAAAGGATAATTTGCTGTAATTAGGGCCTGAACCCTGCCAAAGTGGAGGGGTTTTGGGCTAAGCCAATTAAGAGCAGCGTGTTGAATGTTTTAACGAGCTTGGGGAGGCTGTGTGCTACAGGCCACGAGGCAGCACTGAGGTTACTGGAGGGGGGGACAGCAATTACCCTGGGTGACGAAGCGCTACCCAATTACTCATTGGGTACAAACAGGCTCTTGCATTTATCCTGAGTGATTCTGTAGGGCCTGGGCAGGAGTAAGGGGGAATGAGCTTGCAGCAGACTGAGTATGCAAGAGCCTGATGGGGCTGCTTGACAGCCTGGATGAGTGCCCCCACACCCCAGCAAAGAGCCCCATCCCCAGGTGGGGGAGTCCTAATCACTGCCCCCCCCAGCAGGGATCAAGCCCAGGATTAGCAGGGAGGATGCAGCTGACCCTGCTGAGGATGTATGTGAGGGACAGCTGCAAACTCCTGCTCCCCATCCCTGAGCAGGGACATGGGGTGACTTGGTGCTGGTCCATTGCTCCATCAGCTGCAGCTGGCAGCATCCTGCAGTGGGGGGATGCAGGACTGCATGCACCAGCCAAAACTCTCAAAAGATGGCTCATTATTTTCAGGAAATTAAATAACTTTTATGGGCAGAGGCTCTATTTAGAAATCATAAAGAAACAAACAAATAAAAGTGTGTCACTACAGCTGTTTGGGATTAGCTTTTCATATAAAACTTTGATGGAAGTAGCAACATTTGTTACAGGCATTTGCAGTGGAAATTTTCAATCTTTTGTGGAAACACTCACTGCTTCCCTGCATGGAAGTATTTGACCCAATACAGGAAATGTGTTGGTATTTTCTTGAGAAATGTTCTCATTTGGATATTCCCATGAAAACAGAATGATTTCAAGGCAGATAGGAATGTCAGATGACATTAGTTTGGTTAGACCCTCTGTTTTCTGTCCGTCCCTAAAAATTTCCTTGGCATAATCAGTTTTCTGTGGTGGATGCAGGTCCTCCTGGCCAGGCTGGGATGTCCCCACATCACCCATGGTCCCTGATGGTTTGGGCTGCTCAGGCAGTGGGTGCTGCTCGAGTTAAACCACATACAAAGCAAAGCGAAATGTTTTCCTGTGATCCAGGCCATGTCAGGGAGGAGGACAGGCTAGGGCTGATGCAGGTCCCACATGATGTTCTGTCCTTGGGAGGGAGATGATGGAGTGAGACCACATACCACATTACCCCTGCCCCTGCTCAGAAACACTGTTGGCCTCTCTGTGATGAGACCTTTTGCTCCATGGTGTTGCCGGTGGCCACTGATGTGTGGAAGGAGCTGGCTGCTGTCTAATTAGACAGCTCGGTCAGATTGATTTGTGGGATGGGTAGAAGCAATTGATTTGCTCATTGGGAGACAGCTGGGATTGAAGCAAAATGCTCCTTGCGGTAACTTCTCTGCTGCTTTTCTCCCAAAAGCAAGCTCTCTGGGCAGCTGACCCTCTTGGCTGTGCTGGTGCAGAGGTGGGTGAGCACCCACCACCACCAAAGCCCTGGGCTGGAGAGGAGACCAGGCCTGCAAGGTCTCACTGGGGAGTCCAGCTGGCACCAAACCCACCATTCCCTTGGCAGGGGGTCTGCCAGGCTACAGCCCCAACCCCTCTCTGGGGCATGCCATGATAGGGAAAGGCTGGGAAAGGGCTTCTCCTCCTCAAGGCTGTGTTGGAAAGTATCAGTGCCATGGCTGGAGTCCCCAGTGGGGGGATTCGGCAGCCCCTCATTCCCTTCCGCTGTCCATCTTCTGTCTCGTGATTCTGCTGGCTTGAAGGCCCCATAACCAGACATGGGATTGTGGTAGGCAGTAAGGGCACGCAGGAATTAGGTGGCAACACTAAAGCTTGTGATGCTTGTTCCTCCAACAGAGTTGTGGCTTCACTCCCTGTCGAACTCTGGCCAGAGGTGTGCAGGGCAGATCAACAGGGGAGGCTGATTCTGGAGGAGCAGGCTTGGTGTCTTTTCTAGCTTGGACAGAGCAGAGCTCTGGCTGCTCTTCCATTTTCCTCCCCAAGAGGGTATCCCCATGGCTGTCTGAGCACAGTGAGAGCTGCTCTGAAATCTTGCCTTCAGACAGGGCATGAGCTTTGGGTCTGTTCCAGGCAGAAGACTAACGCACACTCAGGGAGTTTGCTATCACACTATTGATCCAGCCATAAGCTGGCCCTGGAAGGTTGAACTTGACTTATTCCTGTTTTTTCTCATGACAGCAGGGTAACTGAGAGACCCTCCAGTAGCAATGAGGGGGGAAGAAGGTGACAGTCATCCAAAGTACCTTGGCTCCTTGGTGCTCTGCAGGCTGTGGTGGGTTTGTTCCTCCACGCAGCTCTGCATTGCTCCAGCATGGCAGGCAGCTCCCTGCACCGCGCACGGCATTGTGCGTGGCAAACACAGAGAGGACCGAGCTGGGAGTGATGGCCTCCTCCTTTGCATCCCCTGCACTGTCAGGCTGTTAGTGTGCGACTCCGCTGAGATGAATGGAATCAATTTAGCTCATCTCGGTGGTGTCAGAGTGATAAACACATCCCTTCGTGGCCTCTGACAAATCCGACCCCGTGAGGCATGCCTGAGGAGCCGGCAGGATGGAGAGGAGGGTGTTGGATTCATCGGGAAGCTGCCATTGTTTGGAGTAACTGGTGCTGATGAAGCTGGGCTTTGTGAGGGCCGTGCTCAGAAATAAGCCAAGCTGAAGAGGTTGGATCTCCTGGAGGTGTGATTCCCCCAAGGGTTCTCTGCATGAGCAGCAGAGCTGGAGGAGTTGCACAGACACAGCAAAGCATTGCAGTCACTTTGGACACGGGATGCCCTTTCTGCCTGGCACTGGGTTGCCAGAAATCAGGCCACATTCAGGGACTTGGGGGCCTGGCCCCAAAAGTCAGGTGTGAGATTTGGTGAATGTGATCTGACTTTCAGATGCTTCCAGAAGTCCTTGCTGTCAGGTATCAACCTCAATACAAGTACAGCCTTCCCTTCTTGACAGCTTTGTCTTTAGAGAAGATAGGAGCTTCAGGATGAAAACTTCCTTAAGAAATGAGTTCAGTATTATTTTTTTTAATGCATGGAAGAATCAAACCCAAATTGGTTACTCACAAGCCATTCCCACAAGATTTTGCTCTTTGGCCCTGAGCTATGAGGTTCTGCTATGAATATTCATAGCTCATCCCATTCCTCCTGCTGTTGTAACTCTGTGATTACTGTTGTTATAAATAAATCTCTCATTTGCTGAAAGCGCTGGTTTGTGCAGGATCCAGGTCTGCCCAGGGTAGCTCTGGAGTTGTGCTGCCTGGATGCTAGCTCACATCTTTGGACCAGATCAGGTATGCTCCTGCCCCGTGGGATGGGTATGAATACCTTGGCTCAAATCTTGCTCATGAGAAACTTAAAAATCCAAAAGAAAATGGAATGACTGTTTCATTGAGGTGACATCTTAGTCTTTGCCCCCTCCCTCTGGCCCTCAAACTGGTGGTGTTGACTGATTTCCAGTATTTAGCCTGATCTTTCCTGAAGCTGACGCACAACGCTGCAGGGTTCTGGAAACTAGGGAGCTCTTGCCACATGCTGCTTGATGGGAGTCAGCCACAAGCTCCTCAGATAACTCCTCTGGCTTTCCTTGTGCATCACCTGAAACTGAAAAATATTTCCCTTGGTCATCTCCAGACTCTAATCTTTCTTCATTTATCTTTCCCAGCTAATTCTTAGCCTGCCTGCAGTGGCTCCTGCACTGTGTATTCAGATCAGACACAGTCATGATTCACTGTAATAGCTCCTAAATACTCATTTAAGCCAGTTAAGTGACCATGACTGTAATAAACAACCTCTTGTGCTGTTTCTGCTGTGGCTTGCTACAGATCCAGCCATGCCTTGAGCCTTGCCAGGTGCTACCACCACCCTGATGTGTGGGAGCATTTGGTGGGCTGGCTGCCCTAGAACAGGGGGTTTGCCCTGACTCTGTCCAACCTGAGCTAAGCCTGTTCCTCACTGGGCTCCTGGCTGTACAGGTGGGATAGCAAGCCCTGCACTACCCTAGGACAGTGGAGTACAAGTGCCTTCCCCTGGGATGAGAGGTCCCTTCCACCTGCTCCTTAGCCTGTCCCACACCAAAAGATGATGTTGCTGCAGCACAAGCAGAGCAGGGGCAGGCAGCAATCTCAAACCTTTTCTGTCTGACTCCTGTTCTCCCTTCTTGGCGTTGCCACCACTTCCAGATCCTCTCTCTGTGGTCATAATCAACCTTTTCCAAGTTCTACAGATGACAGGAGACACTTCTGCTCTCCAGGAAAAACAGGCCAAGCAGTGGAGCCTCTTTGCAGCCAAGTCAAACCCAAGCCCTTTGGCCTTGTCCTTTGCCTTTTCAAAGAGGAAGATGGAGGAAGAGGATCTATTGCTGAAGACAGTCACTAAATGAGAGTAATTTCTATGCTGCCAAGGCTCATTCGAGGGCTAACTAGGGCTCTGCTTTTTCTGTTTGCTCTGAGATGCTCTTCACACCCTAATTCCCAAAGGTTTCTCTCTCCAAGCAGTGTTTGATGGCAGGTAGCTCATGGGCACTTCTCCTCACATGCTGCTCTGAAACTCCTCTGCAAAGGCTGCCATGGCAGCTGATCCAGCTTTACTCCATCCCCCAGAGATTTCTTTTTTCCTCCTGGACAGCTCTGAAGATAATAAGTTCCTGGCCTTTGCAATGAATCTTGGTGCTCAGGACAGATTTGTACCATTTGACCTTTCATAATTTCCTCAGTTCTTTGTTTTCAGCAGCACTCTGACGTCCATCTGCACCTTTGATGGGGTTCCAGCCTTCACGCCGTATATTAAGGTAGAAATCACATTCGAGATGAACAGTCACAGTTTGCCCTGTAAATTACAGATTTTCCATGACCAAATCAATTGAAGATGATGGCTGTGGCTGCCCTTTGTTGGAACATGGCTGGGTTTCCTTCTAGATATTTCCATTGACTGAGATGTTGCGCCAAGTTTCATGAGTCATGGAGGTCAGTGCAGCTCCAATGACGGAGAACCTACTCAGTGGTGTGATCTCTCCTGGTGAAGCCCAGCCTGCTCTTCTCTTGGGTGTTATAGCTTTATTTTGCTTCAAGGAATGTTCCAGAGAAGACTGTATGTCCCTGACAAGAGCCCAGTGGTCCCTGCTTTCACTCTTTGATTTTGCTGTTTAATGTCATGATTCATCTTACTGTTGACTTGATGTTTTGGGGCGGGGGTGAGGAGCTCTTGCCATCACTGATCTCATTGTTTCCAAAATGCTGACTTTTTACCTTCCCGTGTGACTTCCCCAAGCCCATTGTTTGTTGCCTGCCTTAGCGTCAACGTGATATTCCAGCTCCTTCAGTCCTCTGCAACCACAAACCCTTATCTGCAGGCTTGGGGTCTATCACCTTGGGATACTTATGGGTCCCTTCCAGCTTGAGATATTCTACGATTCTATGACACTGTGGGGCTGCCACCCTGCAGCCAGGAGCAGTGTGGTGGGGCAGTGACTCTTGGGGCCATGGCCAAACATCTTCTGGGAGATCTCTTTTTCACAGAAGGCTTCTCCAAGTACCATTGTCATCCCTGAACCCTGTAAAGACAAAGTGGTTTTGGAACATCTAGTCTGTTAGAAGAGCCCTGAGTTAAAAAGCTGTTCTCTGGCTGTGGGGACAAGAGGCGCAGTTGGATGATGGGGAGACTTTGGTGGCCAGATGCCAGCTACCACACCAAGGCCAGCACCAGCCATAGTCCAGCAAGACTTGCTCTAGATCCGTTTCTCCTCTGAGATTGCTTAGAAAGTTTAATTTTTCAAAAAGGTGTGTCCAAAACTGTTGACAGTGCAGTTGGGACAAAGAACAAACAACTCAGCTATGTTGGTGACTTGAGTGGGTTATTTACATCCCAGTCAGCCATGTTGGATGTTATTTAATATACATCAGCATGAGAGGCGCTAGGGGCAGGAGGCATGCACTAAAATCAGTTACTGTGTCCCGGCTCACACTGTGCTTGTCTTGGGAGTTGGGTGGTGCCTCCCAGGGTCACTGTGGGCTGAGCAGGGTGCTCCAGATCCTCACTAGTAGCCCCTATGGGACCCATGATGGGTCAGGCCAAGTCTTCCTGCAGTGGTCCTTCTTTAGGCTGTGCCAGGTATCTCAGAGCTCATTATTGGGACTCTGTTTAGCTTGACTACTCCTGGCCCATCATGGTCCATCCAAGGAAATGTTAAGGTGTTGGGTGTCCAGGAACGATACCATGGCTACTTTAGTGCTAAGGCATCACGGAGGGGAGGTGATGGAGTCAGGGAACTGGAAGGTGACTCTGGAAGGCCAAGTCCTCTTCCCAGAGCAGCACTCTGTGCCACTTCCTCCAGCCCCTGATGCTTGCATGCTTGGGTGAGTGTGGAGGTAACTGGTTCCAGCCAGTGGTGCTCTGCTTCACGCTGTAAAGAGTATCCTGGACTGTGGAACTGCTTACCACGTGAGTGCTTTGGTGCAAGGGCCATTGCACTAAAGCGTCGGCTCACTGGAACAGCATCGCCTGTGCCTGGGGACTTGCTGGCTGTGTGCCGGGTTTGGCAGAGATGCTCAGGGTCAGGGAGCAGAGCAGAAGGAGACCTGGGCATCTCTCTGCCCACCTCTGGGGCTCACCAGTGGTTAGTGCCTATGTCCCAGAGAAAGACTGTCCCAAGTATATGCAGAAGCCTTCAGTTTCAGTCCTCAGGGAATTGTGCAACCCAAAGTGGAGGTGCCACAGGATTTTAGAGGCCTCCAGAGCTAAATGATGGTTGTGTGTTGGTGGTCCAGGCTGTTCTCTAAGCCAGAGGCGCCATCACCTGCTTGGGCTGAAATCTAGGTAAAGTAGTGTCTGTGGGATGTTGCTTGGAGGCTGTATGTGGGGTGGGGTGGGGAGGCTGTGTTTCCATGCTGGGTCCTATGAGCACCTTGGAGCTTGCAGGGGATCTGTGTGGACGAGTTCACATCTGGAGGGGACAGGTCAAGCCACGAATAGCAGCACCAGCAGCAATGTGGCTTCTGCCAAGAGGGAAATTGCCTTGAGAGCCGTGCTGGAGGCGTGCTTGAAACTGCTGAGTGCTCAGGCAGAGCTGGCAGGGACTGATGGAGTCTGGCAGGAACGGAGCCCTGGCAGGGACCTGCTGGCTGAGCCTGGGGAGAGCCAGGCTTGAGCTGCCTCAGAAAGAGCATCCAGACTCCTGGGGGAAAAGCAAGGCCGTAGGCAGCCAAGACAACTATTTAAGTATGTGGTTATGGTTAAATAGACCTGGAGCGGGGTGTCACTCAGAGAAGAGCAGGCTGAGTCAGTGCCTGCCGGCTCGGCTGGTGGGATGCCTGGGTCTCATCCCAGGTTTGTCTGTCTGCGAGCTGCAAATCCTTCCTGGTGTTTTCTCTTCCTCTCTTTCTGCCTAGCAGACTAGAAGGGTTCAGCCCAACTACCAGATGTTGGACCAGGGTACCTGAGAGATCGCTATGAGCGTGGTGGTCACGACAAGGGCCACCTGCAGATCCATGACTTGTTGGATGGGCAGCTGGAGGCTTGGCTCAATGTCCTAGGGCACTGAACAATTGTGTTCAAGCTCCTGCACTGAGCCCGAAGGTTTCTATGAACAGATCCAAGCCAGGGTCTTCATCCACTTCCCAAGTGCTACAAACTAAATGGAAGCTGGTGGAAGGGCTGTTATAGGTCTTGACACAGCATAGCCCTGGGTGTGAGCTGGGGCTCTCAAGCACATGGGGACAGGAGCCTGAGCAGCCACGTTGGTGGTCCCTGCTCAAAAATGGTCTTTGCTCCTGGAGGAGCTCATGGGATGACCCTCCCACCTGGGATCAACCGTCTCCTAATGGATACAGCTCCTGTGCCACCCAATTCTTCCTCTGCCTGTGCAGCACCAGGACCATGGGCTTGGTTCCTTGTACCTACCTTGACACATGACACCAGTGCGTGCCGTAATCAGGAAGGGGAGGCATGGGTAGGGAGGAGTATGCTCAGGTCTGCAACCCTTGCTGATTGTGCAGAACCATGCCTGCACCCCACTGAAGAACCATCACTGTGTGAGGTACAGCAGGACCTAGAGAGCAAGGCTTCTGAGCGGTCAACCGAGCAGAGTGTTCCTGCAGAGCACAGCTTCGAAATTGCCTGGTGATAGAGAAGGCAGTGAGGCTTCTCTCCAGTGGGAATTTATGAAACAGTTCCTGATTGTTGTAAGTCAAAAATAGTGCCTGGAACCCAGTTGGAAGTTTGAGAATTTGAGTGCAGTCCAAATGGTTTTCCAGCACAGAGTAACAGATTTATCTGATGACACTGCATTGCAGCTCACGGCTGCTGCACAGACTGTGTTGCAGAAATGTCTGTGCCTCTCCCTGGTGATGGATGAATCAATTGACTGCACATCCACGGCTCAAGAGCTTATTTTCTTTCATGGAGTAACAACAAATGAGGAAGTGTCTAGAGCACTTGTGAGTCTCCGTGAGCCAAGCAAAGTCCTTGGTGGCTCAGAGGTATGACTCCTTGTACTCACTGAACTGGGACTGAACAATGGTTGGGGTCTCTTTGTGTTTCCCATCCAGGAGGCAATGAAGTGTGCAGGTTAGTTATTGCTCACCGTAGTGGTTTATGTTGTCTCCTGTCCTGGTTGTAAGAGTGTGTTGCACACTTTGGGTTCTTGCTCTGGTTTGAAGGTGTGTGGACCATGCTGTAATGCAGTGGTGCAGTGATGTCTGGGAAGCTCCTCTCCTCTGGAGTAAGACTGTTGATAAAATTAGGTCCGTTGTGAGCTGAGGGTCTCAAACACAACATTGTAGAACTCTCCCTGGGCAAGCTGAGATATTTAAATCAGGATATAAAAAACTCAGCTGGGCAAAGCCCTAAGCAACTTAGTTTTAACTTCAAAACTGGTCTTGCTTTGGGTAGGACAGTTGGACTGGAGGTTTCATTCAAACTATATGATGCTCTGAGTCCAATTCCAAGCTGGGGTGATGAAGTGCTCTCTGCTTTGAAATTCAACTGACTGGTGGGCAGGGACCTTGCAATGTTGCACCACTGCTGATGGTCCAGTTGGACCAGGAATTTGTCATTGCGCTGTAGCATCACAGCTCTCTCACAGCTGTGCTTTCCTGGATATCCTACAAGGTGTTCTCTGCTGACCGTGGGCAGGAGCCCCAGCTCTGGGGCAGGTCTGGGGGAGCTGTGACAAATGCATTGAGGAAAAGGTGGAGGAATTGTTTCTACCTTTTCATTTCAATGCTGAACTTTTCATCTCCTAATGAATTCCCATATGCAGTATAAAAGAGATGAAATAATGCCAGGGCAAGTTCAAAGTGACATTTCAGGCAGGTCTAGGTGACATCTGGGGGGCTATTTCACAAGGAAGATGTTTTTATTTTTCCAAAGTGACCTCTATCCTTCGTAGCCCCAGACTGGGACTGGTCTGGGAGCCCTGGGTTGCTCAGGGCCATGTGCCTGCAGGGTGGCACTGTGTCTCTTAAGTGTGCATGGCTCAGCTCCTTAAAAGCATCTCACAGCCCTGGATATGCATTTATGACATTTAGACATCACACATTTAGATGCCTTCTGCCTTGGATTGTACGCGCATCACTTTTGCAAAAGCTTTGTCTATAATTATTCCATGCCTGGAGACCAAGAGATGTCTGAGCCTCACCACCCCGATAAAAACATGGGTAATTTGAGCAGGAAATATTTAATATATCAAAATAGACCCATATTGTGCGATGGACCTGTGTGGTGGGACAGGATGCTCAAGGAATTTGACAGTCACTCTGCTGAGCAGTCCGTAAGATCCAGGGACACTGGAAAAAAAGCATTTGCTTTCAAATGAAAAAGGGAATGAAACCAGTCTTTCAAGCTGCAGGCCCCTACATGTAATTTCTGTTACTAGCAAAATAATGGCACAAACATTAAAATGCAAAATTTCCACAAATAGCAGGAGTAACAGAAGCTGGAGCAACAGGCGGTTCAGGCCAGCTGGGATACATTTTGCCAGAAAGCCCAAATACTTCAATGAAACAGCTTTGGGGAATCTGTGAGCGAGGAAAATGCAGCAGACATGAGAAATTCAGATCTGAGAAGAGCATTTGGTATTTCAGATACAGAACACTCAACTAAGGAGATATTTCAGACAGGAACCATTTGGAGTCTAAATTGGATGGAGGATGGCAAAAGGAAGGGAAAAGGTGATGGCAGCTTTTCAGGTGCTTGCTGGTGGAGTTCAGACACTTCTCAGGCTGTGTCTGAAATCATGGTACCCAGCTGTCACTAAATCCATCATGAGAGACTCTCCTGAGGGAGAAGCTTTCCTTGAAGTCTCTGTCCATCTGCTGGTATTCATTGTTGTCTCTTGTGTTGTCATTGAGCATCTTGGTACACAGGTCAGGCATGCATTTGTCTTTCTGTGCCTCTACAGTGCCCAGTACTGTGCGCTCCCATCCATGTGTGCTTGCATCACCAAGATGATGCAAACATATGTAGCAGTAAAAGACAAATAACTTGGATGCATTCAGGAGAAGCTGGAAGGTTGGGAGAAAAGGGAGGACACAAAGGCTGGTGTGAGGCCAGGTGGAAAGGGGAGAAGGAGCAAACATGATCCAAGCTTGATGTGTGAAGCAGCCGCTAAAAGGCTGTGAAACTCTTGATTATTCTTTGGCTGTGTTACAGAGGAGCAGTCTCCAGCTCTGCCCTGGCACCATCCTCAGGATCCCAGCTGGGAAATGCTACTCCTCCCACCTCTGGTGTCTCAACTCATAAAAGCTCTGGGGTACATCTGTTGTAGAATAGGGTGAGAGAAAGAAGCTGTCTTCCAGCCACGTTGCATGCTCCGAGTGACAGGTCTGACCCATTGATGTGAGTGGACCAGCCCTCTGTGCCACCTGTAACCATAAAGCCAGCTTACACAGCAACTGGTGCTGTTGACATCCTTTGGGCTCTCTAGAGTAAAGACTTTTTATGGGTTTGGCCAGTCTCTGCAGCTTCGGGGCTTGCTGCAGGAATCTCTGAGCCTGGCTCTGCCTGCTTCTCCAGCCTGGCTCTGCAGGTGAAGACCAGACTTGGTGAAAGTCTGGCAGAAGCAGTTGTCCATGATGATCAGGTGGAGCAGTGTGCCAGCCCTGCCATCCCAGGAGGAGCATCCCCGTCCTGCTCTAGCCTGACCTCGGGTCTCTGAGGAGTAGGGGTTCATCACTCCTCCTGTGGGTATCTACAGCTGAGCTCTTCACATGGGGCTCCTCCACCTTTGATGGAGGTCTCACTGGTGGAGTCTTGCTGTCTTGCAAGAGGTGAATCCCAGCCAACACTTACTGATCAGGTTGACTAAATCTCACTGGTAAAGCCCTTGCTCCCTACATCCCCTCACTATTTGACGAGGAAAGATGAGAAAATCCAGCTCACATGCTTTGTAGACACCCTTGGGCATTTTGGTGGCTCCACTCTTGGTTCCCAGGTATGGGCTTGTGAATCCTGTACTCCTCCAGCTCTCATTCATTTGAAGTAGCCCATGGGCTACCTTCCTTCCCTTAATTTTACGTTAAGCCTGCAGCTGCATTGTACATGGCAGTAAGACATGCCTTGGCTGCATTTATAGTCAGGTGGAAACGGACCATTTAAGAGTTGTCCTAAGGACTTAAACACCAATTCCCACTGACGTTCAAAAGGAGATGCATGTAACGGCACAAACTGCAGTGGCAGAGACTGACCCGAGACAAGGAGCACAGGGGCCTGCTGCACTAAGCCAGAAGGGTGCGATTAACTCTGGGCAGCTCAGAATTCAGCATTGTCACTGACACTTAGATTATTGATTTCTTCTTAGGAGAAATCTAGTTATGTTTCATGAGATCAAGCAGGTACCAAGCCTGGGAGAGTGTAATTTGATCAAGCTGAGCCTTTCATGCCTGCTGTGCCTAAAGCTCTGTCTCTGGGAAGTGCAGCCGCTGTTCTCCTTGGGAGGGAAGGAGAGGGCTTGAGCCTGACGCTCTTTGGGGAGGATGCTTGGGGACATCACGCTATACCTGGGGTTTAAAATCTTTTAAACCACTTAAGACCTACATCCTTCAAACGGTGCAAGAAAAGTCCTTTCATTTGTCATTGAAAGAGACTTCCCACACTAAGTGCTTGTCCACCATGGGTGGTTGGGAATGATATCACGGCCATTGGTAGCTAACTCTTGAAGAGCATATCTACATGTAACTGGTTGCTCTGGTCCAAAGGAGCTGCTGTGTTGTTGCACTGAGTGCTGTATTGCCTCAAAAGGAAGCCCTTGGCTTTTGGATCAAGCCCCTGGGTTGCTTACTGGGGTGCAGGTGATATATGGAAAGAGGATAGTGGTGGATTCACACCACCTCATGCTCAGCAGCCTGCCTCAGTGAATCTGTTCAGCAGAAGAAGGACAACAGCTGCACACAGATGAGCCTCAGTGTTTTCTAGAGATGATATCATGCCGCCAGACAAATCAAGGGTTTAGTGAAAGGTATTCTGGGTTACTCTGATCTAATTAGACCCCTCTCTCCCTACTCTGGCACCTCCATGGTGGCATGTAGATGCTCCAGCTGTAAAAGGGCTTGAGGGAGCCTGGCATCTTGGGTACCAACAGCTCAGGTGGGCAGCCAAGATGTTCAGTCTTGCAGACAGGGATCCATCTTCTGGAAGACTTTAGATCCAAATGCCAAGAGTCAGGAAAATGCTGAGCCACAGGACACTGTCTGGGCTTGCTGTAATCCCTCTTCAGCAGGTGCAGTGGTTGTGAGCGGGTTTCTTTGTTTTTCTACTCCGTGCCAGACATTTTCTCCAGCAGTACAACCACTTCAAAGTGGTATTTTGGAGCCCACGCTGGGGCAGTCCCATAGTGGGATACCAGCTGCTCTCTGTGCAGGCAGAGAGGCACTGAGCTCTCCTGCACCCTGGATGGACACACTGTACATCCCCTGTGCACCAGCCTTGGCCTTCTAGAAAGGGCAGGGAGCTCTGCCAGGAACGGCTTTGACGTTATTGGTGCTGACAGTTGTTCCTTGGCTGGGAGGACACTCCTGGTGGGGATAAGGGCCCTTGTGACAGCAAGAAGTGGCTTCGATGCATGGGGAACTCCCAACCTCCCATATGTTTGGTGTCCTCTCTGCTACAGAGGGCTCTGACAGTGCTGTCTGCCTCACTTGTGGGAGGCAGGGTGGGCAGCTCTGTGGGACAAGGGATGTGCGGTCGAACACTTCCCCATCTGCAAGTGAAGGCAGGGCAGAGGTCCTAGTGAAGAGCACAGGGGAGGGGTCCCTTGGTTGATGGGTGGAGGGGTTCCCACATCACAGCTGTGTGTGAGCTGTGCTTGACTGCTCAAGTGTCCCTCGGTAGCACAGCTCCTTCTTCCCACCCCTCAGCTTCTCCTGCCTGTCTTTCCAGGGCCTCTTCCCAGCTGCTTGGGCACAAGGATGAGTGAAGGAGGGGCCATCCTCACAGCCTGCATCCATCAGCATAGCCAATCTCCATGTGCCCATGGCTTTAATAATTCCAGCTTGCTGTCCACGACCCCCTGCTACGCCCACCCTCCCTGCCTGCTCCAGTGGTCATTTTGCCTTCTCATGGAGGTAGCTGAAATCACAGACACCCTTTTTTCTTAGGGATCCTGAGTAGCTGTGCACATCCTTGAGCATTCCCCGCCTCCCTACACGGCGAAGGACACAAGAGCCACCGGCCACCAGCCCATACACCCTTGGCAAGATGAATGGCCTTTGCTTTGTCAAGCTTGGTCTTTCACTCCATCTGCCTGGTAATTAAATAGCATGGACTTGCCACTGTGTCTTGTCTGACTGAGATGCATGTGTGACAAGTATTTTGGCCCCTGCTCCATCAGAGGCAGCTCCATGGCCAGATTTATCCCTGAGCAGTCCCAGGCAGAGGTTATCTCAGCAGGAGGCTGTTCAAGAGGCTAAACAGAACAGGGACAGAGGGAGGCAACAGGGATATGCTAACTGTATAGATCAGCTCTTGGGCATTGGGGGTGTCAGACGAGAGAAGGAAGGGTCCCACTGAGAAGCAGAGCCAAGGAGACCAGAGCTGTGAGCCCACACACAGTGTTCAATGCCATGTTAGCTCTCCAGACAATCCCTCTCCATCTGCCACCCAGCTTCTGAGGATCCCTTCAGTGCCTACAGCACCTGTCCTGGTGTAAACGCTTTGCTACAGCTCCTTCCTCTATCCCACTTCTCCTTCCTCCCAAGGAAGTCTCCCCAAGTCCTGACTCAGTTTGGCAGAGGTCCCATAACCTTGCCAGGGTCCTGCTCTTTGCCTTCTGCTGGGTGGGACAAAGCCCAGGGGTGGCCGGGAGCATTTCAGGAAAAGGAGCTGTTTCCACATTGGTCTCAAGGATATCTTGTTCCAGGAGTGGCAGATCCTGCTCTGTGGCTGAGCTCTAAGGAGCCCCTGGTGACACCACTGGATGGCTCCTCTGCTGGCAGTGCCTCGATGTTGCTGTTAGCCTGGTGGGATGGGAATTGCTAGCTTTATGTACTGGCTGGTGTCTGTATCTTAGTGGAAAATGACCTGCTTGTGACTTGTCCTCGGGGGGCAGAAAGCACTGTCCAAAGATCATCCTGTTTGTAAAACTGCTGCCAGGGCTGCAGTCTGGCACGGAGTAGAAAAACAAAGAAACCCGCTCACAACCACTGCACCTGCTGAAGAGGGATTACAGCAAGCCCAGACAGTGTCCTGTGGCTCAGCATTTTCCTGACTCTTGGCATTTGGATCTAAAGTCTTCCAGAAGATGGATCCCTGTCTGCAAGACTGAACATCTTGGCTGCCCACCTGAGCTGTTGGTACCCAAGATGCCAGGCTCCCTCAAGCCCTTTTACAGCTGGAGCATCTACATGCCACCATGGAGGTGCCAGAGTAGGGAGAGAGGGGTCTAATTAGATCAGAGTAACCCAGAATACCTTTCACTAAACCCTTGATTTGTCTGGCGGCATGATATCATCTCTAGAAAACACTGAGGCTCATCTGTGTGCAGCTGTTGTCCTTCTTCTGCTGAACAGATTCACTGGGACATGACTGGCTGTGGTGAACCTAGCCCTCCATCTTCCCTGTTGCTCTTCATTGACAGCATGATCTGGCCTCTGCCCTGAGCAGCCCCCATGGGTCCCAGCACCATAACAGCATTACAGGTGGTGGTCATCACCACCACAGGACCCTTGCTCTGCCTGCTTCTCTTATCCATAGCAAAACCGCTGCAAGCCTGAAACTGCAGAAGCACCAGGTGCTGCTGACTCCAGGGGCTCCAACCTGGGGCTGCCTCCTTCTTCCCCAGCCAGCTCCCAGCAAAATCACAGAATAATACAGATGGGAAGAGACTCTAGGTTCCCTGACCCATCCCTCTGCAGTTGAACTTGAATATCTCTGAGAATGAAGACCCACACACACCTCCTTCACCTCTCTGGTCTCCTGTCTCAGTGTTTAGCCATTCTCACAGTAAGAGCTTTTTTTTATATATAGTGAGAATTTCCCATGTTCCAGCTTGTGCTAGTTGCTTCTTTTCCTTTCACTGTGCACCTTCTCACCCTCCTGTTAGGCAGCTGAAGAAGCAATAATCATAGAGTCATAGACTCATGGAATGGTTTGGGTGGGAAGGGACCTTTCAAGGTCACCTAGTCCAACCCCCCTGCCATGAGCAGGGACACCTTCAACTAGATCAGGTTGCTCAGTGCCCTGTCCAACCTGACCTTGAATGTTTCCAGGTATGGGGCAGCTACCGCTTCTCTGGGCAACCTGTGCCTGTGTTTCTCCACCCTCATTGTAAAACATTACTTCCTTGCACCTAGTCTGAATCTCCCCTCTTTTAGTTTGAAACCATTACGCCTTGTCCTGGCGCTACAGGCCCTGGTAAAAAGTCTCCCTCCATTTTTCTTATAAGCCCCCTTTGAGTATTCAGAGGCTGCAATAAGGCCTCCCTGGAGCCTTCTCTTCTCCAGGCTGAACAACCCCAACTCTCCCAGCCTTTCTTCACAGGAGAGGTGTTCCATCCCTCTGATCGTTTTTGTGGCCCTCCTCTGGACCCGCTACAACAGGTCCATGTCCTTCTTATGCTGGGGACCCCAGAGCTGGACGCAGTACTGCAGGTGGGGTCTCACAAGAGCAGAGTAGAGGAGAAGAATCCCCTCCCTTGACCTGCTGGCCACGCAGCTTTGATGCAGCCCAGGATACGGTTGGCTTTCTGGGCTGCAAGTGCACATTGCTGGGTCATGTTCAGCTTTTCATCCACCAGAAGGAAGTCCTTCTCCACAGGGCTGCTCTCAATCTCTTAACCCCCCAGCCTAAATAATCTCATCTCCTGAACAAGCCCATTTCCCTCAGCTTCTCCTTGTCCTTCCTGTGCTCCAGCCCTTGACCATCTTGGTGGCCTCAGCCAGACTCATTCCAATTTTTCACTGTCTATCTTACACTGTTTTTACAGCCGCATCCTCCCAGGAAAAGCCCATGGCAAGACAGAGAAGAGCAACTCTGTCAGGATTTTCCTGCCTTTCTCCCCACAGGAGAGTGAACCTTGCAGCTTCTGACCACCTCCATCTTCTCCCTGCTGGACCCATGGGGATTCTTGTGCTACAGGGCTGTGCAGGACCAGCTGGTGTGTCCTGTGTTTGCCTTCTGGTCCCAGCAGCACTGTGAGGAAGGGGTCCAGCTCCATCTTCTAGGGTGCTAGGCATTCATGGAGCCATCATGGTGGCTCCCATCCCCAGGATGTCTTTAAGGTAAATGGAGTTGCCATGGGAATAAGTGACTCACTGCTTTGCCAGCAGTTGGCTGCTAAAAAGCTGCTCCATGAGGGGGTCTGACATTCCCGTGGGCTGTCTCCCAGCTTGGTGGGGGTGTGTGTGTGCACGCCTTTGGTCCCACAGACGTCACCAGTGCTGTGGGATTCTCCTGGCTGCAGAGGCTTGGTTGCTGCACGTCAGGGCTAACACTATACCAGCTACTAGAAAGAAAATTAACTCTATCTCAGCTGAAACCAGGACAGTGAGGAATGAAACATGGCTGCAGCAGTGCGGTAGGCAGAAGGTGGCCAATGTGACACATGTTCATTGCTGCAAATAATTGCTACCACCTTGAATGGGTTGGGGAGCAGCAACATGACTGCCGGGTCATGTATTGTAGATGTTTGGGTGCTAGTTAAAAAGGAAGGAGAAACCTGCCACGTCCCCTGGAAAAGAGGCCAAAGCCATTGTGGAGGACATGGCTTTTGAAGCTGGTACATCCTGGGGACCTGTGGGAGCTGTGAAGGATGGGTGGTCCTGAGGAGGCTGCCCTCCTGCTGCTGGTGCTGAGGTCAGTGCTCAGTGTCTACCAGGGAGGCTTTGCCCTCATATGCCTCCTGTCTTCAGACCGATGTTTGAAGCTGGATTGGTGACATCTCCCCTCTCCTTTGAGTCCCAACAGCCTGCAGAGGGGAAAGCTCTGGGGTCTTCTGCATGTCCCTTGCAGGGATTTGTTGTTTTGCTCCAGCCACACTGGCATATCAGCCCAGCAAAGCACAAGTTGGAAACCAAGTATAAGAGAAGAAGACAAATCTTGAAAGCAGCAGAGTGTTCCTCTAGCTCCCTGAGATATATCTCAGCCACAGGAGCCAAAGGAATGACTCAGGAGCATTTTTCCTCCTCAGTGCTGCTTGTCAAAGCCATGCTGGGCTTGGGTGGGTGGCTGGGGAATACATCCTCATGTCCTGAGGGCCAGTCAGAGCACCGGTCCCACTGCCTTGCCCTTTTGCCCAGCAAGTAGAGTCTTCCCACCAGCCACATGTACCCTTATGTAGTATGACACCTTTGGAAAAAATCATTCCTCAGCCCTTTGAAAGTGTGAACCTGTCCATTTCTTACAGTGCATTGAGCAGTGCAAGATGTTTGATGATCTTGAGCTTGGCTTTCACCCCAAGCAGCACCTGCTGCTCTGTGCCTACCACAATCAGACACCCAGTGCACGGAGCATGGCCAGGACATGGAGGGTTTCTGCAGTGTGTTCATGTGAACAGAGTGTCCTCTAAAATCTGCTGCATCGTAGTAGTGGGAGGTAGATGGGGACCAGCCCAAAGCAATGACATTCATTTGTTAATGAGCCAAGGGAGTCTGACTTGTGCACCAGTAGGCATGTGTGGTGTGGGAAACAAATGCAATGTTCACAGAGAAGTCTGAGGCAAAATCATTTGGGGCTTGTGGCCAGAATGGGGCCTATCAGTGAAAGATTGGGTCTCTTGTCACTGAGGAGGAAGGCTTGGCCTTGAGGGCAATTCTCCCCTGAAAGTAACTCCACTTAAAGGAACTCCAATTAGCAGAGCCACTCATTATCCTGCCAGACTCCCAGTGCTGAAAGCAAGAATCATGCAGTCACCATGATTATAGACACAGTCGATTGCAAATTGTGAGCAATTTGCAGCAGGGAATGGCTCTGTAATGCGATGTGTATATTTACAGTGCTGTATACAGCAATACAGTCATTACATGTTATTAATAACATGCCCTGCTTTTATAAATAAAAGTGAAGCTCTCTCTCTGGAATTGCTGCTTTGCAGTATAGCTTGAGTCATGGAGCTCTTGTCCTGCTGACATCAGGAATGGGGGGGGCTTTCCTGGTCCCCCCCCAGACTCCCTTGGCAGGGTAGTCTCAGTTTTCTGGTAAATAGAGAGTCATGTACCATGTGCAGGGCTGGCAGATGGCTTCAGGCGTTGATGTGGGAAGGTCTGGGCTGGCTGTGTAGGTGTCCAACCTCCCAGTCCCAGCCCCTGTCCACCCAGCTCCTCACCTGAATCCTTCCTCGGATTGCCTCCTTGTCACCTCACCCCTAAGTGATCCTTCTCTTTGTTAGCTCCAGCCTGGCTGATCCCTGGGAAGAGCCATCCAAGGGAGGTCCTCCTGCCACCAGGTCCTGCCAAGCCCCTCGCCTGCCTCCCACCCCTCTACAGAAGGTGCCGGGTCTGCTGAGACCTGGGGGAAGATGTGGCCAACCTCCAGGGACAGCACTGTGTGCATCACTCTCTCCTCCATAAATTCTAAGAAAACCATCCTCAGCCATTTTATGACACTGGTATTTCCTTCCTTCTCTGTTCAGCATCTCCTGCTGGAGCATTTTAACTTTATTTGAATAGGTAAATACTCCAGGGACATGGAAATCAGCTTTGTCACCTGGTAGCTCTGGCACTTACCTGTGCTCTTGTTTACACAGCCATGAGTGATTTAGCTGTGCAAAGAGGAATAACTCTGCCAGGACAGTGGCTGGTGTCTCAGGCACACCTACAGACTGTGAGAAATGGGGAACACCAATTTGGCAACAGCTTCACAGTAGGTTACATTCACACCCTAACTAAGCAGGTTAAAATCAGAACAGAACTTCTCCCTCTGTAGCATCAAGCAAGAAGCTTTTGTTGCAGTAAGTTGGATTTGGGGAATAGCTCTTCTCCTGAGGTCCTGGGGGGGAAACATTTGGGAGCTATTCCCCAAGTTTGGTGCACAAACCTTAGGTAAGATATAGAGTTAGAAATCTCAGCTCTGTAACTGCTACTCCTCTGCCATGGCATGCTCCTGTGAGCAAGCTGTTTTGATAGCTCCTCCACACAGACGCCAACGCAGAGTGAGGTGAGTCTCCAACATGGAGCAGCTGCCCATGGGAAGATGGTGGAGGTTACCTCTCCCTTAGCTGTGCCCTGCTGTGGGCTGCTCTTGCAGTAATCTGCTCTCCAGGCCAGAGCTGAGTCTGTGGAGTTGATGCTTCTTGACAGTCCTGAGCACGTGGGTGCTCAGACTCCCATCAGAGGGGATTAGGGAGGTCGAGCATCCTGGCTTTCTGTGGTAGTTACAAGTAAATGAGTGGTTGTGACCTGCTGGAGAGGGAAGCCCCAGCTGTGCTTAGGAGCAGCTCGTTTACATGCTAATGAGGCCTTTCAGACAGGGTGTTTCTCTGCTGCGGGAAGACATGTCAGTGATGGATGATGCTGTGCTCCCCAATCTCCCTTCCCAGCTGCCTGCAGAGCAGCCTTGCCTCTGAGTGAGCGTGGGATGGTCATCCCAGGTATCCTTGGTGGCAGAGGGCAGCTGGACCTGGGACCCTCAGGGGACACAGCCCACGGGGGATCCTTTCCCACCACCCATGGAGTCATTTTCCTTGCTCAAGAGATGTGCAAAGCAGCCCTAGCATCCTCAGCAGGGAGACTCAGCACTGTGATGCCTTGAGGAGAGGTGGTGGTGGTGCACTCTGAGAGCTGCCGCTACCCTGGTCTGGTATCACAGAAGATCTCTGGCCAGCGAGCACCTGCCTTTGGTGCTGCAAAGTTGCGAGCAAGGCTCTTCACACCTTGGGTGGTCTCCGTCTGGGTGCAGGAGGCACGTTGAGTGCCCCATTGGGTTGTCACCCATCCCTGCTGGGTGTCCCACTGTGGTACATGGCTCTGTGGCCAGAGGTCCTCCCATCACCCCCTTCCAAGGGAAGTATAAATAACAGTGGTTATTCAATATTTATATAATTATTTCTTATCACGTCAGAGCTTGTTCCATTATCACGTAGGTCTTTGGAGCAGGTTTTGATCCCTGAATTTTTATACATTTCCCATTGCTATAGCTTGATGCAGTGACTTTTCTGCATCTCTTCCAGACTCTTACACTTTATTTCCCTTCCCACACATTCCCCCTCTCCATGCAGCACACCAGCTACAGCCATGTTGTCTGATTTTAAGCTTCCATTAAACAACATTTCAGCAGGCAACAGCCTGAGTTTCTAATGTGCTTGGTTCATCATTTTGTGCAACCAGAAAGGATTGTGAACTAGGCTCTTCCCTTTTTTTTAGGCTGCCTTTTTAAAGGCTTTAACAACAATTTGTGGGCCCTGAACACAAATTAACGTGTTTAATATTGTACTCTTTAGACAAATATTGACACTTTTAACAATAAAATTATTGTTTCTGCAGCTGACACCCAAGTCAGCAGATCCCAGCTGGACCTGTCAGGTCTTGTTCAGACATTGCACTTTCTAGAAAGACCACTTCTGGGTTGTGATTACAATAGCCCTGAAATAGTATATAATTGTTTTTTTCATAAACAGTTCTCTGTCAGCCCTCTAGTAGGGATCAGAACATGTGTATGAGCAATATTGCTTTTGCACTTTGCCATTATTTTCCTTTTTCTGTATTGACTCTTTCAAGTAGACTGAATGTTTTCAGCCTCAGACTAGCTTTTTCCTTTCCTGAAACCAAATCAGATCACAGTTTTATTTTACCTTCCCATCTAATTCACTTACACATGGCATCCCAGGGTATTAGTTAAGGTTTAGCTGGAAGATTTCCATGCGACTGTATTTTCTTTCTAGTTTTCATAGACTACCTTCAGACAGGCCATTAACCCGAGCACCAGATCTAACGAGAAGAATTGGTCTAATTTTGTAAGAATTATTCCATTTTTATTCAGTATAATTGTCCCTGAACATAGACATCTCTCCACCAATTCCAACTAATGAATCTTGTGAGGTCCTGCTGCTGCTACACCTCTCTGCATATTTCACAGGTACATTACACCCTCCTCTGATTTATTTCTTCATATGTACCATCTGTTCACAGTATCAGCCAGAATTCTATGCTCTATACATGCTCATTGGAAATCTACCTGGAGTGGTAAAAAGAGAAGACACTGCTTCTGTCCAAGTGGCTTCCCCACTTGATGCACTCTTTAATTCCCGTTTTTCCATTTACCTTCATAGTTTTGTTTAGATTTCTTCTTCAAGCCCTGCTTTTGTAATTCTGATTCAGTGCCTTATACTATCCCCACAGATTTGTCTGGCTCAGCTTTACATGGCAGCATGCTTCTTTCTCTGCTTAAATCTGTAATTTCCCTCATCTTTTTTTCCAGTTTGGAGGTCTCTTGATCTGCATTACAATGTTGCCTTGAGGGTAGGATTCTAGAAGTCATCTGAAATCAAGGATTTTACTCAAATCTTGTGTCCATTATGAGAACTGTAAAATTTTTTCCTTTTTCTCTGGGAGCATGGTTTTATCACTTTCTATAGCAAATACCAGTAATAACCGGCTTGGTTTTCATCACCTAATCTTCTACTAAGTATATTTCATGCCCCAGTTTGGGGATTTGATTAATTCTGACATTAATTAATTAGCAGACCTTGATAGAAAATCTATGGCGTGACCCTTGGTGTTGTCCATTTTGCTGTACTTGCTTTTACCCACAGGCAAAATTCTCATTTGAATCTTTTCTATTTAGCAGCTGCGTTCTTGGAGACCTTGACTTGCAGCAGAGTTTCAGGTGGCATCTCCATGTACTTGTGTTGGTTTCAGATGCTGCCTGTTTCTGATGATGAATGATGGTCTTTTTTGAGTCTATGGTTAATGTCAAGACTATGCTGGTGCTTAGAAGCAAGGTGAATGCACGTGCACTGGAATACTGTCTTGGGAGAGGGGACAGAGAGCCAGATCTCTCCATCTGGTCTTTCAGAGACCAGCAAATCTCTGTCAACAGCCCAGCTTGTGGTACTGGGATGGTACTGGAGAGGCATGTCCCAGCACAGTCTGCTAGGCCAGCAAGCTGTATAGATGTGCATGGGTCAGGCACAGCTTCATCCTTCTCCGTTGAACTGCCCTAACCAGGTACTTACTGCCTCTTTCAGTCTTCAAGCTCAGGTCCCCCTTTGCTTAACTGGAAGGTTCTCCTGGCCTGTTTACTCTTGGTCCACCCACTCTTTTGGTCCTTCTCTTCCTCTTCTTTTCTTTTCTTTTCTTTTCTTTTCTTTTCTTTTCTTTTCTTTTCTTTTCTTTTCTTTTCTTTTCTTTTCTTTTCTTTTCTTTTCTTTTCTTTTCTTTTCTTTTCTTTTCTTTTCTTTTCTTTTCTTTTCTTTTCTTTTTCTTTTCTTTTCTTTTCTCTTCTCTTCTTTTCTCTTCTCTTCTCTTCTTTTCTTTTCTTTTCTTTTCTTTTCTTTTCATTTCTTTTCTTTTCTTTTCTTTTCTTTTTCTTTTCTTTTCTTTTCTTTTCTTTTCTCTTCTTTTCTTTT